>JAVYIG010000591.1:502500-520328 GCA_035222895.1 Strongylocentrotus droebachiensis | reverse complement strand
TTAAAATTGTGTGAATTCAAACATTACTCCTGCCTATTGTGCTAATCTTGCGTCACGACCAGCAATAGATGTATTATTCAACATCTTAAAATGTTTTCACCTGTGATTCAGTCGTGCATGGGTGAATCAAATACATGCATGTCGGAAAGGTCACAATGATCAAAAATGAAAATCAAAATTACAATTATTGATGTTGTAAAGGAAAGTGAGAGAATGGGATTACTATACAGTGCGTCCCAGAAAAAACGAAACTGAGAACTATCGATGTTTTATCATAACTTAATTACAATTATAATTAATAAATAACACATATTTCGAAAGCTTAGCTCCTCCTTTTTAATGTCATGCAACTCATCTAATGCATATTTCACGCATGAGTGATTAAAAGCAATTTGAGGAGAGGAAACCAAAAAGTAATTTGGCGGGCGGTATCTGAATTTCAAGGAGAAAAGCTTTCCAAATATGTGTCATTTATCAATTATAATTGTGATTCAGTTATGATAATGCATCAATAAATCTCGGTTTCGTTTTTTCCGGGACGCACTGTATAAAGACAAAGTGCTGGTAGTCTCCTAGAAGAGCAGTCCAAAATGTAACTTGAAACTGAAAGAACAGTCTCCTCTTTTAACTAGCTCGGCAGCATGATAACAGAGGATGCCAGATGTGAGACAGAGATCAAGAGAAGGATAGCTCTCACTAAATCTGCATTTCAAAGTTAGGCAAAATTCTGACAAATCGCTGTGACTATGAGGACCAGAATAAGAGTATTTAATTGTAACGTCTACCCAGTACTTATGGTAGTGAACCATGGACCTTAGTCTCTGATACTAAAAAGCATTTGGAAAGTTGCGAAATGTAGTTTTGAAAAAGAATTTTGAAAAACCCTTGGACTGTCAAAGTTAGTAATGAGGTAGGTCTTAGAAGAGCTGAAGTGCAAAGGAAATGATACGTGAGATGTTGATTAGTCAGTTGAAGTTCATGGGTCACATTACACGTTAAGAAAGCCTATAAAATCTTGCCTTTGACAGGGAAAATTGTGGAAAGGAGGAGTAGGGGATTAAGAAGGAGGATACTTTAGATGGACAGTCCTGTAGAAATTGTTAGAAGAGAGAGGAGTGAAGGAACTGGGAGTGGTGCTAATAGAGAAGGCTAGGAGCAGTGTTCGGAGAGCTCTTAAGGTGCTATGCCGGGGCTGTATCTAAGCGTTTATCAATTGATAATAATCATTACTTCGAATGATTGCCCAATCAAAGTTTCACCTTTGCAATAATGAAAATAAAGTCTTTTTTTTTTTTAATCTTCGCACAGCTACTTTAAGAAAGAGATTTGACGATACGGTTATTTAAACGACACCCTCTCACCCCCACCCCCATTCGGAGCTTTCTCGTATGCCCCGCGGCCCCATTAATTTTTACAGGACCCACGTTACGTCACAGCTACCCGTAATGCTTTCTGAGTAATAGAGTACCGAAGCTGTTACGTCATAAAAATCTAATTTTAGAATTTCTCAATTTTGTCTTCATATTTTGAAAGAACATCAAAAATAATGTCCAAATGTCGAAAACAAATTGAATATGTTAAGTATTGGCTGAGATATGACCATCTGAATAAATATACTCCCCATAGGAACTCAGTGTTATATGCTCTGGCTCCTAATGGTTTAGGAGCCAGAGCATATAACACTGAGTTCCCATAGGACACATATTCATTCGGATGGTCATAACTCAGCCAATACTTAACATATTCAATTGGTTTTCGACATTTGGACATTATTTTTGATGTTCTTTCGGAATATGAAGAAAAAATTGAGAAATTCTAAAAATAGATTTTTGATGACGTCACACTTCACCACTTTATTCCTTTTCACGCGGTATGGCCTACCTGTATTAAGTTAATGTGTACGGAAGCGTTAAAGTGCCATTCTACTTGACGACATGACGAGATATTTCATCTTGTCAAGTCAACTTAATATCCATATCATGTCGACATGTAAAGATATTTAACCTACCATGTCGACTTTATCAACTTTTATTAGTCGACATGGCGAAATAAATTATCTTGCCAAGTCGACTTCGCAAAAGTTCATGTCGTCATGGCGTCATAAGTTATCTTACCAAGTCGACTTCTAAAAAAATACATGTCGTCATGGCGACATAAATTATCTTGCCAAGTCGACTTCGCAAAAAGTTCATGTCGTCATGGCGACATAAGTTATCTTACCAAGTCGACTTCGCAAAAAGTTCATGTCGTCATGGCGACATAAGTTATCTTGCCAAGTCGACTTCACAAAAAAAGTTCATCTCGTAATAGCGACATAAATTATCTCACCAAGTCGACTTCCCAAAAAGTATATGTCGCCATGGCGAGATATGTAGTGTGACAACTATTTCATGCAGCGCGCGTATATGGCAAGCACTTTGTGTAAAAACCAGATAAACTCTGTTTTTCTCAGATAAACTGAGTTTATCAATAGATAAACACAGTTTATCAGTTGGTAAACTCAGTTTATCTAGAAAAACTCAGTTTATCCAACTGATACAGGGAGTTGTTCCACGTGAATGGAAAAAGGCTCAGGTAGTACCAATATTCAAATCTGGAGATATTTCTTCTTTGAATAATTACCGCCCCATTTCAATATTACCTATCGTGAGTAAAATTATAGAAAGGGCCGTCCCCAAACAACTCAGTGAATTCTTGGACGTAAATCAATTATTACACCCTAATCAGTCTGGTTTTAGACCTAAACATTCAACAGCTACTGCCCTTTGCAAAACTTGTAAATCAATGGTCGTTGAATATTGATAACAAAGAAGTTTCTGGAGTTGCCTTCATAGATCTTCGTAAGGCTTTTGATACTGTTGACCCATGAGCTACTTAATAGGACTATTTATTGGTTCAAATCATATTTAGGGGATCGACAACAAGTGACCCAATTCAAAGGAGCCAAGTCGCATCAATCAACCATCAAATTAGGTGTGCCACAAGGTTCAATTCTTGGTCCCCTTTTATTTTCAAAATAAGTTAATAGTCTACCTGAATGTACTCCTGAAGGTATCATAGATATGTATGCTGACGATACGACACTTACCGTCATTGCAAATGATGCAACTGTTGTGGTAGACAAATTAACTGTTGCGTTAATCAGAGTCATAGCATGGATTAAGGGAAATCGTCTTGTTCTTAACACTGAAAAAAATTGTGTCATGTTAATAGGCCTCTCCTGCCAATCTCAAGAAAATTGAATCTTTCACCATTTCATTAAACGGCAATTTGATCAAAAGAGTTAATTCACCAAGTGCTTAGGACTTTTGATAGATGAAGAATTAAAATGGTCTAAACAAATCGAAAACGTAAGTAAACTTACCAAGAAAAACATTAGCATGATAAAGAGAGCAAAGAGTTTTTTGCCTCAAAAAATCCTTAAAGTTACTTTATAACAGTCTAGTGTTGCCACGATTAGATTACTGCTCTGTTGTATGGTCGAACCGATTTCATTCTCATACAACTAAGCTGCAAAAAATTCAAAAGAGGGCCGCAAGAATAATATTGAACAAGACATATGATACCGGAGTACATCAAACCGAGGCAGCGCACTACAAGGAGGAGTCAACAACAACGATATATGAGACTAGGCTCTTCAATGGACTCTTACAAATTTAGTTATTTCCCCAGGACACTTAAGGACTGGGACGAGCTACCTCAAATCATCGTTGAACTGCCCTCTTTGGAGCAGTTCAAGGTGGCTCTTGAAACAATTTAGTTCCCCTTTTCAGGAACTGTACCGCATAGAGCTGTATAATTATTATACAACTCTATGCTTTATCCTCATCTAGATGCTGAACAGGCGTTGATGAGTATCACCATAGAAGTAGAAGTAGATGACACACACGTCGGCTGACTTGTTCACAAGTCTTAAATGGATGACACTAGACAAGCGGTTTGAGTTAAGTCGCGTTGTGATGATATATAAATGCGTTCATAACTTAGCACCTTCTTACCTTCAGGTAGGCTTAATCAATCCTATGATGTACATGAGCATCATACAAGGCAATGGATGTTTACGTGTGCCTAGATTTCACACTGATTGTTATAAGTGTATCCCAGTTCTTTCTTCCATATTTGAATGGGAATAAGCTAGATAATTCGTTGAGAACGGCTTCCTTTATCAATTCATTTAAAAGATTATTTAAACAAAGCTGTAATTTGTGAATGGCTCAGCCGTACATACACTACGTACATGTTCTGTAATATTTACATGACTTATTCACATAATTGCGACTTAATTAATATTTTCCTATTGACATTTACTGTTTTATACTAGGTTAATGATATATGTTTTATTTTGCAAACGAGTATTATTTTTGTAACTGTTCTGTATAAATGTTATAAACGATGCAAATGTGTTCATTAAGGGCCCCATGGAAGACCACTACTTGTTGGTGAATGGGCTACCCTGTCAAAAGATTAGAAATAAATAAATAAACTGGGGTTTTTCTGATAAACTCTGTGTATCTGTTGATAAAACACAGTTTTTCTGATAAACTGAGTTTATCTGAGAAAAACAGAGTTTATCTGGTTTTTACACAAAGGGCTTGCCATATACGCGCGCTGCATGAAATAGTCGTTACACTACATATCTCGCCATGACGACATATACTTTTTTGGAAGTCTACTTGGTGAGATAATTTATGTCGCCATGTCGACATTACTTTTTGGTGAAGTCGACTTGGTAAGATAATATAAGTCGCCATGACGACATGTATTTTTTTAGAAGTCGACTTGGTAAGATAACTTATGTCGCCATGACGACATGAACTTTTTGCGAAGTCGACTTGGCAAGATAATTTATGTCGCCATGACGACATGTATTTTTTTAGAAGTCGACTTGGTAAGATAATATAAGTCGCCATGACGACATGTATTTTTTTAGAAGTCGACTTGGTAAGATAACTTATGTCGCCATGACGACATGAACTTTTTGCGAAGTCGACTTGCAAGATAATTTATGTCGCCATGACGACATGTATTTTTTTAGAAGTCGACTTGGTAAGATAACTTATGTCGCCATGAACGACATGAACTTTTTGCGAAGTCGACTTGGCAAGATAATTTATTTCGCCATGTCGACTAATAAAAGTTGATAAGTCGACATGGTAGGGTTAAATATCTTTACATGTCGACATGATATGGATATTAAGTCGACTTGACAAGATGAAATATCTCGTCATGTCGTCAAGTAGAATGGCACTTTAACGCTTCCGTAAATGTGGGCTATAAATCACGCAATGATTTAAACAAGAAGTTCTTGGAAGCAATCAATAATCATGCCAAAGGGGACCAACCAATGACTTACTCTTCGACAATCACGAGAAGATGTAAATACATGTATAATCAACGGGAATTATTTATCCCATTGTGTCATGCAGCATGATCGTCGATTTAAAGGTAGAACAAAAAGCATTTAAATGATGTAAATTATTGTATTACTAATGTAAAGGGGGTAAATTAAGTTAACCCATACGGATACACGTTTTGAAATGCATTTACGATATATTCATTCGCGATCTAACAATTTTCAATAATTGAATATACATAATATAACTATGTATGAATACACTGTATACAGTGCGTCCCAGAAAAAACGAAACCGACAAGTATCGATGTTCTATCATAACTTAATCACAACTATAATTAATGAATGATACATATTT
This sequence comes from Strongylocentrotus droebachiensis, assembly GCA_035222895.1. Classification (NCBI taxonomy): domain Eukaryota; kingdom Metazoa; phylum Echinodermata; class Echinoidea; order Camarodonta; family Strongylocentrotidae; genus Strongylocentrotus; species Strongylocentrotus droebachiensis. The sequence continues at coordinate 514,617 of JAVYIG010000591.1, read as the reverse complement.
GGAAAGCTTAGAGTCTCCTCTTTCAGTTGATGCTACTCAGATGATGCATATTTTACGCATGAGTGATAAAAAGCAATTTGAAGGAAGGAAACCAAAAAGACATTTGGCGGGCGGTATCTGAATTTCGAAGAAAAATTCACATTTCTAAAAAGTTGAGTTTCTGCCCTTTCATATAATTTTAACAAACGAATTCGTTTTCACTAGGTGCCTGCCGTAGCAAAAAGCAGATTTGACAAAAGACTTAACTCCATTTCGTTGACAATCAGCCATGCAATGAAGACTCTCGTCTACGGCTGATTGTCAACGAAACGGAGTTAAGTCTTTTGTTAATTTCGTTTATTGATACGGCAGGCAGCCAGTGAAAAACAAATTCGTTTAATAAAATAATGGAAATGCAAGCACTACTTTAAACAAACAGAACTTTGTCATTCCTCGCTCATTTTTCCTGATTGAGGTGTGAAAGGGCAGAATCGCCGCACCGCTGACATGGGGTGGGGGGCAGGAGGATAAAATGCAAGATCAAATTACTGATGGGTTATAGAGGGGGTCGTAGCATCTCCTTTTGACACCATCGCCCCCCCCCCCGCCTCCATTTCCCTTTGTCCCTGGTTTGCGGGTGTTCCTCTTTTTCGTCATTCGATAGGGAGGAGGTGTGGCATCTTTATATTATACCGACATATTGTTTCACGATCTTTATAGACGGGCGAGAGAGAAAGAGATAGAGAGACAGAGAGTCAGAGAGTAGAAAATAGATAATTAAACAAATATGATTATTCTCAGCATGCTATCCTCAATATCTTTGAAGATGCATTAATTATAAGTCAAACAGAACACAAAAAAAACCTAATGAAGGCAGAAAATTGCAATTAGAGAAGTAAAGAAGAAAAAAAAAACAGATGAGGAGACCGGGTGGAAGTTTTATGAGGAACGTTCGAGTAAAGCCCCGGGAGTAAAGCCCAGCTGGCAAACTATGTATATTGCCCGGTTGCTGACCCTAATTATGTTGATATGAATATTATACATACCTCCGATTGCTACTGGTATTATGTTTGCGGTAACGCCATCCTTAAACTTTGTTTAGAGACGGAAAACCCTAGTCCGTCTCTCCCCTATTAAAACAAAATAGTCAGACATGGCGGAAATAAATACAGTCGATTTCTGTTTCTTTTGTGTTATTTCCTGCTCTTTAGTGACAGGTATCACTAGACACGTATTTACACTGATAATTATCCGAGGAAATAAAGCCCACGCGTTGTCCTTTAATGTTGTGATTAACGTCGCTAATCTAAATCCGATGTGCACCACTAGACTTGATCAATTTTTGATTAATTCTAAGAATTTTGTTTCTTCAATCTTCACTTACCATGAATGGAATGGAATTGGGCAATTCCTCAATGAAAAAACAAAATGGCAATGTTTTTGTCTACCTTCATTTAAATGCCCGGAAGACGTCCTGAAGATGTATTCAAGATTCAAGATTTAAGCTTGTCCATACATAATATATAATATAGAAATTTGTTTTCCATGGGTGCTTACAAGCAATGTGGACTGAGCGCCAGAAATAATAATGCATGGGTAAATATTCATGAATCTTTATGTTAAGTTTCCACTTACCAAAAATGGAAAGCTAATTTTGAAGAAAAAAAATGATTGTCTGAAATGGTAAAAACATCTGAAATAATGATTTTTTAAAGTGCAGACACAAAAATGCCACAATTTTATGACTAATTTTGATACCGAGACGTTTTCAATGTTTTTTTTTCTTCTATTTTTTAAGAAAATGATAACAAGTGGTGCATTGTCCAACTCGCAAAATGTCAGTACACCTGTAGAAAGTGAAGATTAAAAGTGAACAAGTGTCACGCATAAGAGTTATAGATAATAGGAAAGGGATGGAATTATATCAACACCCATATAGAATTACCAACTTTTGGCATATAGTCTGGAAACAAAAGGTTGAAAAGTAAGAAAATGAAGAAAAAAAAAACATTCTGCCTCCATAAGATGCAGACAATCTGAACAAGAGGGCCGTCGAAATTCCCGAAATAATTTTCCCGAGGAAAAACATTCTAGGAAAAGAGGGGAACAATCCATTTCGATGTCCAATAAACTTCATCGGACAAAATCTAGTTTCTATATATAGGACTCCTTTTCTTTTTAAATGTACGTGGTCAGCGGTAACCATTGTTCTCCGATGTTTCCTCAAGGTAATATGAAATTCGTTAAAACTAAATTCATAAAATATTCAAATGTGTCACTGGAATCAGATGAATCCAACCTTGATTAGGTTCCCATCTTTTCCTTTTTTATCCGATAATATTTTGTCATTCTTTCTAGTACCTTACCCCTCCCCCCCTCCCCCCTCCACGCGCAACTAACATGACTTCAGGTATGTCTCTTCGTCTGTCTGTCCCCCCCCCCCTTTTTCCCTCTCTCTCTTTCTCTCTCTCTGTCTTTCCTTTTCTCTCTCTAATTCTCGCCCTTTCCCTCCTTATTCTCTCTCTCTGACTTCGACCAGCCTCCCCCTCTCTTTCTCTCTCTCTCTCTCTCTCCTTCTCTTTCTCTCTGATCCCGTTTTGTCCCCCTCTCCATCTGCAACTATACCCATCCCTCAATACTTCACTTCATCTCTCTTCGTCACTTCTTCGTCCACTCTTCATCACTTTGCCTCTCTCCTCATCTCATTATCTCCCCAATCACTGTTCATATGTTAGCAATCTTCGTCCCGCGCCCATCTCTCAAAGGATTATGAACGATTAATCTAAAAAATGAAATATTTCCATTACCATCCTCCCACGCATGGGTCAAAGAAATACTCCCGTGTGTACGGGAAAAGGAGATATCAATCAAGAAAGAATAACGGTAATTGTGTCCTAAGTTTAAAGGTATATTGCGGATTTGTGAATATACTTCTATTTTAAATTTTATGTTTTCTATTTCATGATTCTATTAAAAAAAATACAATTGAAACAAATTAAATGCAAATACATACACAAATAGAAATGTCCTTAAAAATAAACAAATTTATGATATAGTTACAAATCGGAGAGAAAAGGAGAAGGACATAAAGATATGCAACGGAAGATACATAGAAATATAATTAAATGGGTTGATAACATAACAACATCGAGTGTTCTGTCGAGGCACCAACCCTCTTGATAAATACAAGTCGGAAATTCATAAATAAAGGTGATAGCATTACGATTTTGTCATGTTTAGGCCGATAGGCTTTCATGCTAGTTTGTTAATTAGTTTGAAACCTATGCTTTGTGGTGCTATGACCATAAAGTTTAGGAAGCATTAATGGGTACACAAAGTATGTGCACAAGGAAGGGGTAATAAACAAAATAACTATACGAATAAAATTATCTTAATATTTTTACGGATTCAGCGTCGAGAGAGTCAAAACTAAATTATGTGCCTTTTCGTATTTATCCAATGGTCTTTTAGAAATGAACATATTTATATTACTCAAATAACCCAAACCATATACACATAAAGAAATTAATGCAGTGAAGAAATTAAAACATGTTGCGGATTGGATGAAACTGCATGTTCTTGATATCGCATCATTTCTGGGTTCTTTATCTTTAACAAAAATCTAACTTAAGCCTAAGTTTTAATACCAATATACTTCAATACCAGTTGGTGACCACATAAACCCAAAGGGAGTCTAATCCGTTGTGGAAACGGAAACAGAAGGGGCTTGAAGACAGGTGCTGGTAGTCAACCTCAAAACTATCGGATACCAGAGTGGAAGCCGACCCGGAAATACTGATCTGGGACCGGTATCAAACAGAAGGTAAGGTGATAGCTGTCAATATATAACCCTATATACCCACCTCGTTCAGCGTGCCTTGGCTCTGTTCGATGAGATCCATGATTGGACCTACTTCACTATAGTTCGCAGAGTGTGCTGCATCATACTCATAGAGGAGTGACAAGGGGTGGGTGCGGCTACGTACATAGCCTATCTGCTTTCCAGAGTGCTAAGCCTAGATCTGGAACTGGTGGGCAGATTCTTTTTAGTTGAGGACTGGAAACCCATGGCAGCAAGATGAGAGTTATTTTGTCGTTCGCGATTTGTTTGGCGGCAGGAGGCCTGGCCCTCGCTCAAGAAAGTGATTGGTGAGTTAATTATCCCAATTGATTGATTGATTGATTAATTAATTGATTCATTAATCAATTCATTTTATTGAATAGATTCCATTTACGTATTCGGATACCCGATTGCGATAGTACAATATGTAATAATGCACAGATAAAAATGACAAAAATAAATAAAAGTTCAGAAATACTTATTTTTGCGTTATCATTTACAGTATCTTTATTAAAAAAAAAAAAAAGCGAGAAAGCGATTTGAGTTGATTATGATGTGGTGTTTTGGTTATAGTGTTTTCATTCATTTGACTTTCAATCATAGGATTGAGGGTTCGAATCCCAGCCCGGCTTTAAAGTCATATGACAAGATATTAATTCATATTTGCCACTCTTTACCACCTCTTTACTCACATGTAAATGTGTACCTTATAATTATGATTAAGCACTATGTTACTTTTGCGACTCATCTTTAACCTGAGCAATAATGACATCATAATCACTTGTCCGAATATCATGTTTCTTTGCGAGCGGGTGAAGTGAGCAAGCAACAATTCGACACATTATTATAATGAAAACGTAGTTTTGTCACCGGAGATTTAAAAAAAACTATTACTGCCTGCCTGACTGTATACCCAAATTGCGGGTGTATATACCTTTGCTACTCAGTGAACTTTCGGGCAGTGAAAATACGAGATGAATACAGCCCAAACTTTGACCAAGAGAAAGAAGAATACATAGAGTTGTTGAAAGGTGTCCGCACACCAGTTGTTTAGCTGTGCAAATCATTATTTATAGGTTTGCACTATGATATTTTACATGGCCTCCCCTGCCGCCACCCTAGAAGTATATATCCTACTTCAATGAAACTGCCATAGTAATTGTGAAAATGGGCATTTCAATGTAGACTAGTATGATTTAGTTGTAGTTATTTTGTTCAAAATATTATTAGCCTACTCTTTTATTGCAATTGTTTTACTTTTTATCGATCCTGTCAGTGATGAAAGCGTATGTCATATCAATGAGTCGTCTTTTCGCTCTTGTTTAATACGATAGTACTATCATTATCATGTTATTACAAACAGATCGAGATCAAACATTGATCAATTCCTTATGTTTATCATGTATAACGAATAAATAAATGTCATTGATGAAAATATATCCTTGGCACGCAACGTCACTGAAAGAAAAAAAATATATAGTCCTCAAAAATTGGGAACATTATACTAACACTGGCTTGCATCGTTTAGGAGCGTTGGTGTCGGTTACAATCGGCTTCTTACAATGTTTAGAGATTTTTCAGTATAGTATTATTTCGTTCAAGTTTTATCCACTGAATCTAATATTTAGGAACGGAAGGGAGATCTACTTCCCACACCTACTCTGTGTTTAATCTCACTAGAGGCTATATTGAGTATTCAAACTACTAACAGTTTTCGAGCAATTTATTGAAAAAGCAAACCTCTCGAACAAGACCGACGTGTATCTAGCATGACATGAACGATGTAATCCGTTGTGTAGCCGGCCCTCCTATTGAAAGTGGAAAAAAACAAACTAAAATACCAACAAAAGACAAAACGAAACAAACAAAAAAGAAATTCCTATATAGTTATCACATTATGTTTATGTTAGGCGGAAATGCTCTAATAAATTCCACTTCCCCTTTTGGAGGGGATTCGGCTCCCTTTCTATCAATTTCTGGATACGCCACTTCAACATCGTTTTTATTATCTTTTTAATTCTTATTAGGCCATTTAAAAAAATATACATGTTTAGCGTCCCCGCCCGCTTCCTTTTTGGGGGCCCGCCTCCTATTTTTTTTTTTTTTTTTTTTTGAAACTTTTTTTTTTTTTTTTTTGAAACTTTTTTTTTGAAATTTTTTTTTTGAAAGAAAACAAACATGAAAAACACTGCTAAAATGGCTCTATTTCTGATTTAAAAAAAAAAAAAAAATTGTCGGCGGCCATCTTGAAAAAAAATAGCCCCGACTGTCAGGGAAAATGTACCGATCGGCCATTTTGAGCGGCCATTTTAAAATAAAAAATAAAAAATAAAAAGGGCCTCCTCCTTCCTATTTTTCAAAAAAACAGGACGCTAAACATGTTTTTTTTTATTTGGCCTTATGCACCCTTTTTCTTTTCTTTCATGTTGTTCTTTCTTAAATCTACCACATGCGATCTCGTAGGCCTATTATACAGAGTGAGATTTCGTTTTAAGATGTATTATCCATAAATCATTATGTACTGTGGATTTACGGATGATTGCAAATAATCTGTTGAGTAGTGGCGGACTTAGGCTTATTTGACTGTAAAGGGGCGGGGGTATCTAAAGTATGTGCATTAAATGCCATTTTGAGAGGCATAATATTATGTGTAAAATATGTGTCTTAAACAACAAAAAAAGAAGGGAAAAAAGGGGGGTCTCATATTTTGGCCTGGGAAGAGGGAACACATAGTTTGCGAGCACAGACCCTAATTTGACACTTCACCACAATTTCTAAAGCCTGCAGCAGAGCCTAGATAATTATGCCAGTTTCTGGCTGTGTCCGGAGCTAGCGGCTGCTAAAGTACAGAGCCTAGTCTCATATTGCAGACACCGTTAATGATTTGTGCCTGCTAACTATGGAACACATATATGTATTCATCGACTGCAAAAAAAAAAGCTTGTGCCTGTACCCCCTGGATTTATATACCACTGTTTGGATAATAAAAATGTAATATGAAAGTATCGAAAGAAGAAGGCCAAAGCAAACAGAGCTCTATGGGGCACTTTACGTGGGATTTAAACGAGTCTGGGTTAAGTAAAGCTTAACGGGGTCACATGTTATCTACTAGTCGATGAAGGAAAAGTATACATCATACGCCCACTTACGGCTTAAAAAAAGAAATCATTATGATGACTGAAAACTTTGAGATGTGGGCTAGATAAGATTGCCGCTTCCTTCGATTCTTATTGCTCTACATAAAATAGCCCATTTCAAATATTAATCTAGGAATTTTATATATCTTTCTTCTTCATGTAAGATATTCTCCAGTTTATCGAGAGCAGCTTGCTTTGAACTGACCATATTGAAGGATATGGCAATTTCTATATTTCCATCAACATCATAATCATGTTATCTTCTTGTATTGTTTATCTTTAATTCTTAGCGGATCTTTAAAAACGTAGTACTTATATCCCTTTCTGTTACCACCCTACCTGTATAAATGACGACTTAAAGAGCCCTCCCCCTCTAACTTTAAATGAAAGATTATATTTTTCAAACGGTAAATTCAATCTACATGTACGGGTATCTAATCATTAAGAGGGTAATTTGTCTCTCGTATTTTCCCCTCAAATTTATCACCCCCGCAAATGTATTGCATAATAGCCTGTAACTTAACATCATAGTCATAAATCGCACCATAATACACTCTAAATTACAGGGATTTAAAATTTAAATCTTTAGCCGGATTTGAATGAAATTAAATCCATAAAGATTGATTTTTAATCTTAAAAGATTGCTAAACTGGTTCTTAATCCGAGTTTCAAATATAAAAAAAAAGAAGTCCCAAAAAGGATTGCTTTTAAATCTTTATCAGGGTTAATTTTAATCTAGAAAGATTTATAATATAAATCTTTTGAACTTATTTTTTAATCCTTTACAGATTAAAACTTTTTAATCCTAGCGAAGATTAATTTTAAATCCGCATCGATTGGTCCCTACCTACAGTACATGAAAGATTTAAAAATAAATCCTATAGATTTAAATTTAAATCCCTGTAATTTAGAGTGTACTTTAGATGAATCATGAATAAAAACAAGAGGAATTTTCTAACCAATGCATGGTGAGTTGGAGTTGGCGGGACGGGGGGAGGGGGAGGGGGGGGGGGGGGGGGGGGTAAGATGCTTTTGGAGAAAGGTAACTGTTGTCATCAGCGGGCGGGAATTGGGGCAAAATGTCGCCTCCAACACAATCGAAAAGGCTTTTCAAAAATAAATTCAAGGTAATTTTCCTGATTTTGTCTAGCACCTGAAACGTGCGAATAATTCAATTACAAGTTATAAATCCGAACGTACTTTTTAACAGGCAGAGTTGGGTATTGGAATAGATGACGCCAGCAAGCATGTAAGCATAAAAGCTTTCTTCTAATTGTTTTTATTTAAACAAAATATAAAGATTGGTATATCCATTGATTCTTTAGTGGATTGAGATGGCTTGTTATGAGAAAGAAATGCCACGTGAGACACTTTAACAACATCACGTCTCGAGATAACCATGAACAGTTAATTACTTTGTTTTAATACCGCCTGTTCAATATATATTTTTGAATACATTATTGGGGAGTAGGCCTATTCTAAACAAAAACAAAATTATGAGTTATATTTTCTATGGTACTTTTCCCTAACAATGAACTTTTATTCTGTAAATATTGCCTTATACCCACTTGCTTGACGCCTTAATTTTGTCAAAATGATAGAAGGCCTACATGAAATCATCCACATCTAACTAAAAACGTGAAATTGTTAATTTTGACCATCAAACTTACAGTTACTCATGAGTTCGGATCGAAATCTCTCTTACAGCGGGAGCCACTTTGTTTTTAGTACTGGTAGGTGGGTGATTTCATTCATATCATGTGATCTTCAATTTTGACCAATGAAAATGCTTTATTGGCCCATGCCATGGACCACGCCAGGCTGCCTCGACCTCTCGGGGGCCTAGCTCCTAGCTCCGAGCTCGTGGTACCGTACGTGTACCGGCGATCGAGCGAGGCCACCGGTCTGGGGCTGGGCTGGGGCGCAGGCGGGTGGTTCGCCATCTATGCGCAAGTACGGCGGGTACGGGCAGTCTGATTACGAAGAGTTCATTTCAGGATTCTAGGATGATTGATCAACAAGACAAACACATCTAGGATAGTAATATGAGGGTGAGGAACTGTTGTAGCTAAAGAGTGAAGTCGTATAAATATTGACGAACATGATGTTGTCAATTAAACCAGGATCTAGATTAAACTAAAGTCTGTATAGACTGCAAAGAAAAGCGGTGGCAATGCCCATGTCATCGGATTTCTGCATTTTCTACCCCAGACTTGGCGGGGGGAGAGGCTAGAGGGTGCCGTGTTCGTAGGATTAACTTATGTGTATGCATGTATTCTACGGCAGGTGGGTGGATGGTTTTCGACCGTTTCCGGTGGGGCTGAGAGGAGGAGGGTAATGGGCTAATGTTCGATCTTCTAGTACTTTGGGGCCTTTTATTTGCAAAGTTGTAAAATCAAAGATTGTCCCAGAATGCTCAAGATCTAGAGCCAGGACCTTCAGAGGCTCTATCTCATTGTAGATCTGATGATTGACAGTGCAGTGCATGATTTTGATTTACAGAAGAAAAGAGAAAAAAGGAGAAAGAGGAGAAGTAGAACAATAAGGGAAGATAAGAAAATGATGAGGAGGGGAAGGTGATAAAATTGGTAACAGTGTGAGAGAAATGGTACCAAAAAAAACGAAAGAGTGCAAACATTATTAATATCTAAGCCCAGTTACCACTGATTTGTAGTCATATTTAGCATGACTCCATGAGCAGGTGTCCATGTCATGTGGACTTGTATTTCTCCACCAAAAAAAATTGTTTTAAAAATCGTTGTTCCTGGTGGTCATCCTTCTTTTCTGACAAAAAATGGGGGGGGGGGGGGACAATTTATATGTCCCCCCTATGAAAAATCGTCAGGGGGGTGACGTGTCCCACCTGTCCCCCCTGGATTGACGCCTATGGTAGCTACCATGGCAACATCAATCCACAGCCAATCAAGGCTTCCATGGAAGTTACCATCATGCAATGGTTACCATCCATGGTAAGTTTTATGCAGCAGGGCCCTGAAAGTTTAGATAGGGAATATGGAGGAAACTCCCATTGGCAATGCAGCTATTGTTATATGTTTTATAATGATGTATCAAACCTTAAAAATATAGAGGTGTCTTAGTCGAGTGGATATGTCACCGAACTGTCGATCACAAGGTCCGCGGTTCGAGTCCCACCACGGCACTAATGTCCTTTGGCAAGACATTGATCTACATTTGCCACACTCAACCCAGGTGATGTAAATGGGTACCTGGCAGGAATTAATTCCTTAAGATGCTAGAGCGCCGTGTGGCAGCCGTGCTACAGCCAGGGTAATAATCAAAGGCGCCAGGAGTGTCATGTATGACAGACATGAGCACTATACAAGAACCCACTATTATTATTATTATTATTATTATATATATATATTTTGTTGAACTGGATTTTTCTGCACAGTTATTATAGTTAATACTTTGAATGTGATTTTCTTTCAGTGGGGTCAAATTCCTCCTCACAGCCCCCAAGATAATGTTGGCTGGCACAACAGAGAAGATATGCGTGGACCTCCTGAACAGCTCTGCGGTCGAGCTCGGCCTCACGCTCGAGACGGACAACTATTTCTGGGGTCCCGGGGATGCTCCTGAGCCAGAGGTGCTCGCTGAAGTGATTTACAACATGGACTCCAAGAGGGAGTGCTTTGACCTTGAGGTAACCCTTCCTAACCCACTTCCCTTGAACTAACACCGTCTAGGCTTGCAGATCATGTTCAATAGCCTCCACTATATAACCTTGAACTTGCAAGACTGCCCTCCATTCTTTCGGTGCTTGTACTTTCTTGCACCTGATTGCATGGGTACACATCCTAAAGTTTGTATGTTGGTGAACGGAAGCGATCCATGTGTTAATGTCATGAATGCGCTTTGGAAGAGGAAGTCCGAGCTACTTTGAATGCCCTGTTGGAGTTGTGGCTCTGAACTTGACTCACACACATGGTGCCTGTTAAATGTTCTGTAAATGCATGCGTGATAAAATTGCAAAATTTGCTATATAATTAACCCCATGAACTTGCTAATGCGTTTTGAACCCACTATGCATTGTAGGTCATATAACCTACACATGGCTTTAGAAGCGACTACTTGTATATTTTGACATTTAAAGAAAACTACATGTAGGCCTAGAAATGATAATAGTTTGATAATAGTTGCAATTTATATAGCGCCATTTCCACAAGATACAGGGCACTCTGAGAAGTGCTAAAATTAAAATGTATACAAATTACCAAGAAATATGGTTTCAGAATTGAAATGTCTTCAAACTGTTTGAATCGTTCTACTGTTGGTGGTGATATGTCATTGAAAAGTTGTTATTTTGAGCCTTTTTATCAACTGTCATACAGATTTTAAGGGATTACTGTATTTGCACCATGGTACAATTATATGTACAGAAATATATCATGACAGTGTGCTACAGGAGGAATTTCTGAGATATTTAGTGAGATTATCTTGCCTTTTCTATTGACACTGTGAAGTTCAACATCAAATTTTTGAAAATGTTAAAAATAATATTTATGCATCCTGATATAACCGCTTTTTCACAACACTACTGATCTTCAGTCAGATATAAACAGGAGTCACACTGATTATGGTTTAAAAATATGTTTTCACACATGCTGCCATGTTTTTTTGGTTTTTATTGACAAATTGAAAAACAAAACAAAAATTGTTTATTAATTTTTATTCTGTTTTTATTGCATAAATTTAATTTTGTCCTCGTTTTCATTTTTTAAATTTCTTTTTTAAAATGATGGCTGGGAATGGTGAATGTTGAACTTGGCAAAGATAGTGAATTATAAGCCAGGGTTTGGTAGTTGTTTATACAGGACTGTTCTCCAGGATATGCAGACTTTCTTTTCAGAGTCAATATAGAAATTCTGTGTGGCAAGAACGTGTTGGCTCAGGTGTGAATTGTGCAATTAAACATGTTCAGTGAGACATGAGGGAGTGATTTTGACCCCTATGCCCTGTCCTTGACTGATGTTTTACTTTCCATGAGAATGCCAGCACCTATCACTTTTTTTTTTTTTTAGGTTGGGGGGGGGGGGGGGGGGGTAGTAGAATGCCCCAAAATTTATTTAAAAATCTGTTAGTGTCAGATTAGGTTCTAAATGAAATTTACTACATATTTGACAGTTATGATTTACAAAG
>JAVYIG010000591.1:365000-497500 GCA_035222895.1 Strongylocentrotus droebachiensis | reverse complement strand
AAAATCTCAGTCCAGACCCCACCATTTTAAAATGGACCCCCTTCCAAAAAACTGCTTCTTAAAGGCATTGGTTAACAATGTTAAATCTGAGATGCACAGCCCTACGTGTTATCAGTGTCTGTGATATGGTGTAAATTCGAAGCCCTACAAAATTGCGCTTCAAAATGATCATGAAGTGCCTCAAAGAAGATTTGAGTGACCGGTTTTACCATACTTCTTTTCCACAATAGACTGTAGTGTTATAAAAACCATTAGGGAAACAAAAAATGAAATTTCAATTCCAATCATAAATATCTTGATAATCAGACAGGCGTTCGGCTTGTAAACGTCATGGGATTCCTGACTGACTTAAAGGTTTATAGTTATGATTGCAGCATGAGCTAAATTCAGGATTTTGTTTCAGAATCTGAGGCAATGTTACCGACTCCCTTTAATATGTTTTGTCTGATCCTTGTTTTGTCAGGAGACTGATAGCGATGGATGTTACTCTCTTGATCTGGACCTGACCATGTTTGAGTTGAGATCCCAAACTTACTCCACCTGGAACGCCTATCTCAAGATCGATGCTGACATCACCGACTCCGTAACAGGTAAACCACTAGAGGACGATCCCCTGCAATGCGTCCCTGACGACATATGACATTTATCTGCATCTTTCAGTTTCATCCATTAACAAACAATCTCTCGATATGATGATGACGGTTGGGGTACCAGGGGGGTGTTTCACAAAGATCCTAAGTTGAACTTATCTCTAACTTGGACTTAACGATTATGGAAAGCCGTTAGCATCTTTGAAAATATTTTGTATAAGTTATTTTTAAAGGCATAAAATGTTGTTTCAAATCATCCATATTTTCTATTATCAAGGAGATTTCATGTCCTTGATGTAGAATTATGAAAAGTCTAAAATACTTCAATTTTTGCTTTTGAATATATGTTATTTTAAGGCTAAAAATGGCTCTCCATAATGTTTAAGTCCAACTTAGAGTTAAATTCGACTTAGTCTTCATTTTTGGATGAAATATGTGTAAAAATGACACATGTGTCATAAGAGATAAACCACAAGGAATTGCCCTAAAGCGTTATTCACATGTATCCACCATCACGATCATCATCAGTATTCAGAAGTGAGAGCTGATCCTGTTGAAATGTTCTGGGCGTTGTATGGTGGATGGCCTATTACGCAGGAATATGGAAGAGCAGTAAAACATTTTATTTTTGCCCTTATGTACAGTGGAGTCTGAACAGATTTAGATGAAGCTTTTGATCAATAATCTTGTGTTTGCTCTGCTCTCTCTCTCTCTCTGCTCAAGATTATATAGAAATTAATTTTTTGTTTTCTTACTGTGTAGGGGAATCATTGAGTCACTCTGCTCAGGTTGGTAAGGTTAGTCAGGATGCGTTGTCCATCGCTATAAGCACGTCGTCAACATTCAAACCTGGGGTACCATTCTACGGCACTGTAAGTATAATTGCTTCAATCGATGAACATATGACATCTTTCTGAACACCCCTGAAGTATAAAACAGTGGATCCAAATATGGATAGCACTTTCATTTAAGACTTTCAAATTTTCTTTTCAAATAAAGGAGGTTTGGCCTTCCATAAATTATTTCAATTACTAACTCTTTTCCATCATTCTGCTTTGTTGTTTGTGCAAGTTGGAATCGCAGTGAACAGTGAATTTGTGAAACCATTAATTTGAAGCAAGTGTGGACAGCACTTTCATCCAGACTGCTAAGTTTGCTTTTCTTTGAGAAAATAGATATAGGTTGATAGTTTTTCATATTTTGGATCAGGGGCTATCCACAAAATTATTTAATTGCTTGTGATATTCTAGGGAATAACTCTTTCCCATAACTTCTAAATCTGTGCTATGGTTGCAAGTTAGAATTGCATGGAACATTATCATTATTATTGATAGGAAGCGAAAGTTAATATGGTTGGATGAGCAAGTGTGCGCTTAAATGGCGACTGGCCGGAATGCTCCCCAGGGAGTGGAGAATGTGCATCAATGTGTGCGGGTAAGCCTGAATCCCAAGACCGGGGTAATAATATATCTGTAAAGTTTTTAGACACATCGTTGTATCGATATATTGGGCGCTATATAAAAGCGGAATATTACTTTTATTATTATGTTATTCTTGAATGATTTGCTGAGCAGATTCACGTGAACCACCCTGATCAGACTCCTGCCGGGGATGAGTTCGTTATTCTCAAGGTGCAAGCTAAAGAAACTGGAAGCTATCGCTACAAACCAATCTTTACCCAGAATTATACCAGCCCTGCCGATGGAGTTATTGATTTCACTATCCCTGATATCAATTTCAACACCACAGATTTGAGTATCAATGTGAGTATTTGATTTGATTTGATTTGATTTATTGGTTTCTGCATCTTTTTTTTGTCATCAAACATTTTCATGAACATAAATGGTTTGATCAGGGACGTGATAGAGAAGGACTGGAATCAAGCCGCTCTCCTTTGACCCCATGCTCCAAGCCGCCGAAAAGTAATGCGCTAATCTGCAACTGTTGACCAGGTGGTGAGATAAAAGAGAGCATGAAATTTCAGGATTTAGAATTCCTACATCAGAAAATGGTATCACAGCAACTGTTCGCTGTCCCTTCCAATGATTTCTCATCCATTGTTGAATGTGTAAAGAGTAGAACAAGCAAACACAAACCTGGGTCACCGGATTATGAGACCATTGCTCTACCGACTGAGCTATTGCGCCTCGTCTGCAACTCTGTAAATGCAAGAAGAACTCAACTTTACCCTCAATAGATTTCCTAGATTGAGGGTGCTCTAAACCAGATTTTGTTTTTACATTTCAGGCCGAGGCACCTGGGTTTAAGGACCTGGACACTGCCAACTATACACAGTACCGTATCTACAACCCATTTGGCTCAGCGTACGTCAGAGCACAGTACTCGCCTAGCGGCAGCTTCGTTCAGATTGAGCCAATCTATGGAACGCTTGCTCCGGGTTCAACCCAGAATCTCAACATTTTCCTGACCAGCGACATGGCCGATGCAGAAGAAACAAAGTTTGAGTTTGTGGTGAGTATAAAGAAAAGTGTCTTGCCCGCGCCTTGTTCCTTTTAGTTTCTGTTTATATTGTTTGATTTCGGCTTTCTGTTTCATTCTTACGTTTTTACTTTGATGAGTGCAAGCAAAAAAAACTTAAGTATGGCTCTTTTCAACGCGATTCTCAGAAGTGTAGGAGTGTAATTGATGCTGGTAATGAGATGGTTGTAGAATACTTGCTTCAGTAACAGTTGCTATGTGCCAAGTTTCCTTCACTACTGGAAGTTTTGACTTCAACCCTGGACCAACAATATACCTAATTATTCCGACCCTAATATAAGCCTGTCCTAAAACCAAATTGAACCCATTACCCTATGCCTGGAGCAGTTGCTACTAGATGCCAAAAGATACCCCTCATTCGTACCAGACTTCGACAATTTTAATTCACCAGCGACAAGATAGAGATAGTTTGAATTGAGTTTCTAGTGAGTGGCAAAAATTGGTAGGGCTAGAGAGGGATTGATTGGGGGGGGGGGGACAGTTTAGCGATATCAATATCTTGGATCAACCCTAGCCCCATTTATGATTATAATTGATTTTCCAAAAGTAGGCTAGCTAGCACTGCAAATAACTCAGTCTATAGAGGATGGTAGGATGATGAAAAATATTGTGATAATAATAACCACAAGACCTCATGGTGATCATATGATAGCAAGACTCCCCAGGGAGTGGAGATGGTGCATACATTGTGTTTATGAATGAATCCAAGGACAGGGGTAATAATATTTGTAAATCAAGTAGAGACATTGTTTCTTACTAAGAGCTAAATAAATCCATTTATTTTCATCATTACATACATTTATGATTTCCTTTGTTTGTTTAATAAACTACACCTAAATGGATGGGTAGCCTTGCCTCAGATTCTAAAAAATAATCCTGGATTTAGCTCATGCTGAAATCATAATTATAAACCTTTAGGTCAGTCAGGAATCCCAAGACTTTTACGAGCTGATTGCCTGTCTGATTATCAAGATATCTATGATTGAAATCGAAATTTTATTTTTCGTTTTCCAAATGTTTTTTATAACACTACAGCCTATTGGGGGAAACGAGTATGGTAAAACCGGCCACTCAAAGATTTTGTTACTTTTTTGAGGCACTTCATGATCATTTTGAAGCGCAATTTTTTTAGGGCTTCATTATTACACCATATCACATACACTGATAACACGTAGGGCCATGCATCTCAGATTTAACATTGTTAAACGATGCCTTTAATTGTTTGATGGAAATTGATTGATTGAGTATGGCTCTCTTTCCTCTATCATCCACACACAGTTCATGTCTCTGGGTGATTTTATAGAAGTCCCTGTCTCAGCACCATTGTCCAGGAGGAGGAGACAAGCGAATGGGGACGAGGAACAAAATGGTAAGAACGCCGTTCAATCCCATCAGGATGCAGTCCTCCCCCGGGGGATACTCAGATTTGGTTTGGAGGGGGGTGTGCCGCTCAAGCCTTGAAAGCCTTACCCATTATTAGGGGCGAAAAAAGACCCATGTTAACAATTTTCAGGTGTTTTTAAAAATTTGCAAATTTTGGAGATTTTGACTAAACAGACCCATTTTTAATGGTATTTTTGTTTAAAGTGGGACCCATGTTTAGGGATTTTTTGTGAAAAAGTGACCCATTAGACCGGCACCTCCCTGTATGTTCCAATATGTGAGTACCCCCTTAGGGAGTCCTCCCCTATTGTTTTTTTTTTTTGTGTTATCTATTGATCTAGAATGCTGTGACATATGCAAATTGACTGGAAAGAGCCTAAAAAAGTAAAAATGTATATACACGTATTCCAGAAATTGAACATTTTTGTTGCTCAGTATTCCTCAGAAATTAAAACAAATCAATTTCACTTTGGCAGTGCACAGAGGCAGAATGCATCCCACAATAAGAAATATTTTCTTCCTTTCTTTCTTTATTTCTTATTTGTTTGGCACCATACATCATTGTGACACAATATATTTATATAAACAAGAAAATTATTATTAAATATATTTGTGGCTTCCACCCAGTAAATAAGATCGATTGATCGATCTGTATCAATAAGGTCGATTGATCGACCTGTATTGAAAAACACAAGTCAGGCCATCACTGGTCCATGGCACAGTCACGATGAACTAGAAACAAATACCTAAGCTCTCCTGATTAATTCTGACTCATTAATATTCATTAGTCCGCCATAGGACAGTAACTTTTATAAATGTATGGCAGGTTCAAATCCCGCTGGTTCCAAATTTTTTTTCTGACTTGTGTTTTTCAATACAGGTCGATCAATCGACCTTATTGATACAGATCGATCAATCGATCTTATTTACTGGGTGGAAGCCACAAATATATTTAATAATTGAAATTTCTCCCAGGAAGCATTACATTTATAAAAGAAAATTATTGTTTAAAAAATACATGTATGTATGTTTGTATATAACTTATGAATAAACTAGGCCCTTATGCTTAACCATTTTGTTTCTCCCTTCTGTTTCGTGCTAGGTACTGAATGTGAAGGTGACCTTGTGTTCAACAGCTGCTCCACCGCTTGTCCTTTAATCTGTTTCCAGAACGTGAGTGAGATCTGTACCAGGCAGTGCATCATTGGATGCGTGTGCCCGGAAGGACTCTTCAGAGACACCATCAACGGCACCTCTTGCATGACGTCTGACAACTGCACAACAGGTATTAACCAGTTGACTTCTGAGTTTCCTCATTCCCAAAGAGTTAGCACAGGGACCAGCTGGTTTCCATAGCCAATGGGTTAAATACCAGGGGAGTATTTCACAAAGACTAAGATTGACTTTAAATTGGACTAAACTATGGTAGGGCCATTCATGCCACTGTTTGCTCTCACCATTATGATCTTTAGATAATATTTTTTTCTTCAATAATTCATTATCAAAAAATATAAATTCTGTAGAGTTGTGACCATGATGTGTACATCCCTTGAGAGACCAATGCCAGTTAAATGGTGGGAGCAAACAGTGGCATGAATGGCCTGCCATAGTTAAGTCCAACTTAAAGCCGATCTTAGTCTTTGTGAAACGCCCCCCTGATCATGCTCTGGAAACTACCAAAGTTGCATCGCCATTTTTGCATATAAAGAGAAGGTTGAGTTCTGCTAAAGGTGGAAAATACATATACTGCCAGAGCTTTTTCATGCTTAATATTTTAGTTTATGAAGAAATGTAGAAGAAATTCCTCCTGAAATGAAAACGAGACAGTACTTAAACATTCAGCCGTTATGAACAATTTCTTTTGTTAGTTTGCATGAATAAGACTTTAGTTAGACTATTCTTGGACAAACTTTTGGATTTTGTGAATGAATAATAAGGAATGTGGCCTATTGATTTTTTTAAAGAAGGCTTTGTTATTATTTATGTTTAATTCTTTTACAGTGGAGATATTCATCGTGGAGGAGGAGGAGGAGGAGTTGGATATTATCGAGAGTTATCCGCCCATTTACCCCATTTACCCGCCAATATACCTCCCTGACCCTGATCCAGTAGACATCGCTGAGCCAGGTCAGCTGTATTCAGTCCAGAGGTCGTTTGAGGTCACGGCAGACATGAGTCCAGGTGCAAGCCTACTAGTCTACTACATTCGTGAGGACGGCGAGGTCGTAGCGGATAGCATCACGTTCTCTGTTGAAGAGACGTTCGCCAACGAGGTGAATGACCTTTATGTAACCTTTCGTGCTTCACTTTAATAGCGTGCGTTGCTATTGGCTGGCTGCAAAGCCTCAACCCTATTTATTCAATGTCGGTTGTATGATATATGCTCCTCCAACAATTGCTTTGTGTCAACATCCTACACTAACCAAGTTCTTGTACTTAACCCTAATCTTAACCCTAACCCTAACCCTAACCCTAACCCTAACCCTAATCCTAACCCTAATCCTAACCCTAACCCTAACTCTAACCTAAAACCCAATTGGAATCCTCAACTGACCCTAACATTTTGAGGAAATAAAGCCCCTAGCTACTGTTGCTGGATCAAATGTTGACAAAATTAGGACAGATAATACACAACAGGAAATGCAGTATAAATGTTTCCATAGAATTTCATCAAAGCTTCTCAAGCACACATCAATGTACTGCTTCTGCATGAGTTTGTTATCAAAATATCTTGTAAAAACTCTAGGGTAAAGCTTGAAAATATGAAGAGTATACATGTATTTCAAGAAACTTTACTTGGCAGTACCTGGCCCTTATAGGATGAAACACAATTTGTTAAATGGTTCCTTTGATATCTTTCCTTTCTGTTCAGGTGACATTGGATTTCGCTGACTCCCAAGTGAAGCCTAACGGTGAGACCACCCTTGATGTGACGGCTGACCCTGACTCACTCTGCGGTGTGGGTGTGGTCGACAAGAGTGTGTACGTGTTGGGAGGAGACAATGTACTCACCAAGGATGCGGTATGTACCTCTTAATCTCTCATAGAAATTATCGTAAAACTTGGACTAGCTACAGCAGTTATACCTGTTAAACCAGTAAAGCTATGTAGACCAGTTGGCCCAATTATACCAGTTAGACCAGTTAGATCAGTTATCTATTCAACCATTTTGACCAGATGAACCAGTTGCGCCATTCACTAGTTATACCAAGTTAGAACAGTGATACCAGTTGTAGCTATACCAATTGTTATTAGACCAGTTACAAAAGTTACACCAGTTATACTGGTTAACTATTCAACCATTTTGACCAGTTTGACCAGATGAACCAGTTTCACCATTCACTCCAGTTTGACTATTTCTACGAGTTAAACCAGATCAACTAGTTATACCAAGTTAGAACAGTGATATCAGTTGTAGCTATACCAGTTGTAATTAAACCAGTTAGAAAACTTACACCAGTTATACCAGTTATATTAGTAAACTGTTCAACCATTTTGACTAGTTTGACCAGATGAACCAGTTGCACCTTTCACTCCAGTTTGACTATTTCTACAAGTTACAATAGTTTAACCAATTATAATTAGATCAGGACAAGTTATACCAGGTAAACGAGTTAGACTAGTTGTTACACCAGTTGTGTGATATCTTATAATAATCTGCTGGTACGGTATTCCTTTTTCCTTGTGACAATCCATTTGACTTTTGATAGGGGTTCCATATGTTGTATCAATATTGCGGCCTATAATGTCATCATTTCAGTATGATGAAACCAGATGTTCTTTTTCTCACCCTATCCCCAGCTGTTTGATTCTGTGCGGGCGTACCAGCTAGACAGGTATGGAGGCTTCTACGACTCCAGCTCCAAGTGTTCAGGCAGCAGCTATCCCTACAGGTATAGGAGGAGTAAGAGGTCCAGTGAACCCTGGTATGGAGGTTCCTCTTCAAACTTTGTGGACTCGTCTACAGCTTTCAAGGTACTCCTTTCAACTTCATGTAAATAATAATAATATTAATGATGATGATTATGATGACGACGATGACTATGATGATGATGATGATGATGATATAAAAGTTAAAATGACTGCTTTAATATTCGAAGCATAGTTGTTTTTATAGGCTCTCGGGGAGGTTACATCGTTCTATCACCCCTCGGCACGCCTCGGGCGATAGCACGATCTAACCTCCTCTTGATCGTATGAAAACAACTATGTCTCTCATAGCAGTCATTAGTACTATAGTAATGCCCTGCCTTTGCTTCCGGACGAGAAACACATTATTTTTGTTATTTGGCCTATTAAAGTGCCCATTTTCTGCACTTTTGCTATATTGTAACTATGAAACATGTAATTAGCTAAAACTATCTTGGGCCTTTTCTTTTCAGAATATTGGTCTAGTCTACCTCACCAGCCTGGATGTTGAAACTAAACCATGCCCAACGTACAGTGAGTGGAATCCTCTTTTGAATTTGTTTTTAAATGAGTGTTGAGTCCTTGTAATCCAAGATTATTTTTTATTGTCCATATATGATACAGAAATTTGCTTACCATTGGTAGAAAAAACAGAGTAATAGCTATTACAATTCTCATGTAATCTACCAGATTTCCCTCTATAGTAATTGTTGTAAACTGCACATAAATGATATTCACTAATATATTTTTATTCAAGATTCAAGTTTTATTGTCTATGATACACAACTTTGCATTCGATTCATGTATACACCACTGTAGTGACAAAAATTGTCATATATTCTACCAAATTTCACATTAAATGTTCCAAACTGCACATGATATTCAATCAAGATGAACTGCCATTGCATTACCAGCAAGCAAGATTAATGTAATTATTAAATATATTTGTGGCTTCCACCCAGTAAATAAGATCGATTGATTGATCTGTATCAATAAGGTCGATTGATCGACCTGTATTGAAAAACACAAGTCAGAAAAAATCTTGGAACCAGCGGGACTTGAACCTGCCATCTACTGCTTGCCGGGCAGCGACTCTACCACCAGGCCATCACTGGTCCATGGCACAGTCACGATGAACTAGAAACAAATACCTAAGCTCTCCTGATTAATTCTGACTCATTAATATTCATTAGTCCGCCATAGGACAGTAACTTTTATAAATGTAATGCTTCCTGGGAGAAATTTCAATTATTAAATATATTTGTGGCTTCCACCCAGTAAATAAGATCCATTGATCGATCTGTATCAATAAGGTCGATTGATCGACCTGTATTGAAAAACACAAGTCAGAAAAAATCTTGGAACCAGCGGGACTTGAACCTGCCATCTACTGCTTGCCGGTGGTAGAGTCGCTGCCCGGCAAGCAGTAGATGGCAGGTTCAAGTCCCGCTGGTTCCAAGATTTTTTCTGACTTGTGTTTTTCAATACAGGTCGATCAATCGACCTTATTGATACAGATCGATCAATCGATCTTATTTACTGGGTGGAAGCCACAAATATATTTAATAATTGAAATTTCTCCCAGGAAGCATTACATTTATAAAAGATTAATGTAGAAGTGTAATGTATCAAAATTGATATCAATGCTTTTTTGTATTATTATTGTTATCATCATCATCATCATTAAAATAGAGGTCTTGTGTGTATATGGTTGCGTCAGAACCTTATCCTATAGCGTATAACCGCCAGAACGTGCTACCTGGACAACCAGGACCAGTGGCCATTCCCTTTGTTGTTGACCAGGCGTTGGATGATAACATTGTTTTAGAAGGGGAGTCTGTTGAGAAGGCTGGATCAGGAGCTCAGATACGAAGCTACTTCCCGGAGACATTCCTGTGGGACCTGGTCACGACAGAGTATGTATAACCTCTCCTGTTCCTATACATTCCTATATTTTGCTATAGATTATACCAACTCCCTACACACACCTGCCAACCAGTACGATTTAGTCGTATTTCGTGCAATTTTTTGAAGCAAATACAACAGTACGATTTTCCTCAATAAAATATGATGTTCAAAAACAAAAAAAACAATCTCACATCTGCAGTTTGTGGATGTTCATTGGTTCATCGAACACAACAGTCGTGACGAAATCATGCATATTCAACCAATGATCAATACAAAAATTTCTTCCTGTATGTAGGAACTGTAAGAGGCATTCATCCGCGTAACAGTCCGTGTCTAATTTTAAGAATACAACTTTTGTCAGTAAAATACAACTTTTGGGATTAAAGAATACAGTTTTTGAACTCCAGAGGTTGGTAGGTCTGCCTACATAATATTTATTTGATCTACATCAGCCCCTTCCCGTTCATTCTTGAATCCTGAAAACAGACTAGCTTTCTCAAGACATTCGTGTTCTACCATATCACTGCAGAGTATGTTACATTTAAACAGGGTGAAAGCACATTGTATTTCACATTTTGTAATACACTTAGTAAAGTGTATATGTCATTAAAAAAAAAGAAACCTGTCAAAAACAAAAAAATGCATCAAAATTTATTTTATAATCATTTCAATGGATAATAAACTTATTGTATGTTCACATTTTCAGAGTTTGTTACATTTAAACAGGGTGAAAGCACATTGTATTTCACATTTTGTAATACACTTAGTAAAGTGTATATGTCATTAAAAAAAAAGAAACCTGTCAAAAACAAAAAAATGCATCAAAATTTATTTTATAATCATTTCAATGGAACTTATTGTATGTTCACATTTTCAGAGTTTGTTACATTTAAACAGGGTGAAAGCACATTGTATTTCACATTTTGTAATACACTTAGTAAAGTGTATATGTCATTAAAAAAAAAGAAACCTGTCAAAAACAAAAAAATGCATCAAAATTTATTTTATAATCATTTCAATGGATAATAAACTTATTGTATGTTTTCCAAAGTCTTCTTTTGATAGGCGATGGTACGTAAACAACCAGGGCAAATGAGTGCTTTACATGTCTGTATCTTAACAACCTAAGCGGAAAACCTTTACTTCGATCATGCAGCTACTTTTTTGTTATTCCCACGTGTCATTCATTTACTTGTTTCAAACTAGAAAAAAAGAAAACACTGTGGCTTACTGCATCCTATGTGAACGAACTTTAAAGACCATATATCCGAACTGAAAAATGAAACGGATGAATTATATATCAACCGAAAGCTTATAAGCCATAGATTACATTAATATCAATTATATGCCATTTTAGTGTCTGTCAGAGGAGTATCAGCTCTCTGAAAACTCAAAATCTAAAGCTTTGAAAATCGGAAGTTGTTGACCTAAAAACTTGCTATCGACTTGATGACATCATCTTATGTATAGAGTACGCATATTCACAATGACTTTGCATTAATTAAGCACGGCTCATCGCCTCAGCTATATAAGTTCTACATCCTATGTCGTCACTGTAACTTTGTGAAATCTGATCCCTGTTGACCGTAATTTAGAGGGGTGCGGGAAATGAGGTTTTAATATGCTTTTGTGCAATAATGAAATGGTAAATACTTTTTATTCCTTTATATTTGTATTCTACATTCATTCAGTTTTCCATTTAGATCAAGTTGTATTTTAATCGGATAGGGTCTTTAACAGAATCTTTGTGAACTTTCTTCCATTCCTCAGTGATTCTGGATCAGCGTCGATCGATATACAAGCCCCTCACACCATCACCGACTGGATCGCAAACGCTTTCTGTCTCTCCCCGGAGAACGGTCTGGGGGTTGCTCCCGCGACCTCTCTCACGACCTTCCAGCCTTTCTTCCTCTCTTTCTCTCTGCCTTACTCCGTCATCAGAGGAGAAAACGTTCCCATCAAAATAAGCGTCTTCAACTACTTAGATGCCTGTCTAGTGGTAAGATATGTTCATCTGCTCTTCACCAAACCGCTGGGAAGCCCTTATTTATTTGATACTAAGTGAACCTTTTAAAAATGTCTAGATTTTGAAATCAAATAGGTAAACTGTGCAAGCAAGTTGGAAAATTGCAGTCAAAACGACTCTCTTGTAGTTAACTCTATAGCATTTCTTTGTTTCTCTCCATTTTTGTGGCAGACATTCTTCATAGCCCCAATCGGTTGTAAATTCTTAGGAATTTTCTCTCTCGGAGTCTCTTGAAGTTTTTATATTTATTTTGTTTGTACCATAGCTACAACTTTGCTCAAAGGTGTTTCTTTATTATGAAATATTTGTTTCAGGTGAGAGTTACCCTGTCCAAGACTGAAAACTTTACGCTGCTCTCAGAGTCTGATTCTCAGGATGTCTGCGTCTGTGGAGGACAAGCCGATTCGGTGGAGTTCCGTATTGTTCCTTTAGCTCTCGGTCAAATCCCTCTCCAAGGTACGTCCATACATTCATGTGTATATTGCTTTCTATGTTTTCAACTGTAGAGGTGTCGTGGTGGAGGGGATATGTCACTGGACTGTGGATCACAAGGTCCGCGGTACAAGTCCCACCGCGGTACTAATGTCTAATGTCCTTTGGCAAGACATTGATCTACATTTGTTAAATGAATACCTGGAAGGGTACGTAAGTTAATGTGGTAAAATGAGCAAGTGTGTGCTTGTAAAAATGAAGCCTGGCTGGAAAGCTCCCCAGGGAGTGGAGAATGTGCCTACATTCTCCATATCTGTAAAGCACTTTGAGAGGGCCTGCGGTCCTGAAATGCGCAATAAAAGAGGGAACTATTATTATTAATAAATGTATATTTAAATGGATGTTTTCATCATGTTCTATTAACAAGGCAGTTGGTTTGACAAAGCTTTATTTAAACCACCCTAGTGGAAAATGAAAAGGAGTCTTTATAGGCAGATGGTCATTATGTACGGGTTCCTTTATTACAAGTTTCAATGAGGACCATTTCCAAGGGAAACAAATAATGTCTTTATAGACAGGTGGTCTTTGAATACAGGTGGTTGCTAAAGCAGGTTTGACTGTATTTTTTCATGTACAGAATTATGAAAACTTATAACAAGGATGACGCTTGGCATTCCATAAATAATTGTGTTTTATCAACCCAGGCTTAACTTGTTCTATATGTATGAATACATGCTCATTGGTTTTAATCTGTGTTGACCGTAGTGAATGGCGTATCTGTTCTTGACTCGGACACTCTATGCGGGAATGAAATCATCAGTGATGAGACCGGAGCGGAGGACACGGTCAGGAGAGATCTCCTGGTCAAGGTATGAAAGCCCCATCTTAGCAACTATGAACGATTAAAACCCCACTGTACTACTCGTAGCTCCTTGCTCCCTCTATATAGAAAACAATGCCTAAGCGGTGCCCGTTGGTCCCCCATGATCCTCTTTTTCTTATGTTAATTGAAAGCAGAGTTGATGAGATAGCCACCTGTCAGTGACCTTGCTGGGTGGTCTAATCCCCCTGGCCAAACTAGTACAGACGGGCTTTAAAGTGTACCAATCACCTAAACAATAATTGTATGCAGTTACAATGTATCAAATCAACCTTAACAATTTACCCAGTAATATATCACTTAAAATTTATAAGGTATTAAAGAAAATTAAGGATGATTAAAAATCCCACTCACAGAGCTCAAGTCTGTCTTTGGTTCCATAGGGGACATATTTTACGCAAGCACGTACGAGTGCATTGCGTAAGTCTACTTGCAAGTTGCTTTTCTGTAAATACATAGTGTATGTAAACTTACAATATCTCTTTATGGAAGTATCGTTTGTAATAGAATTAATATATATATATATATATGTATAAAATTATATAGATATCGCAACATAGAACCGGCAATATACAGAGCAAAATATTTTTGGTGATTGGTAGATGGTACAGGATGACCCAGGTATTCCTAAGACTTGAATACATCATATGTGGTTACATGTACTTGAGATCTGTACTTTTTAAAAAAGTTGTTAATATTAACACCAACTGACCGCACTTCACATTTTCCTGTTGACGTAATAACCTGACTGATGGATCCTGTGAAGGTCCGACGTAGAAGTAGAAGTTAATCATGGATGGGACATACATGTAAATCATCATGTTTTTTTTCTTTTTTAGGCTGAGGGTGTGCCTGAAGATTACTCCTGGAGTTCATATTTCTGTTTAGCTGGTAAGTTTTCATTCTATTAATACCACTGAGAACAAAACTACATGTATTGTGGTGTACTTTGATCAACTTTTCATCAATTCAACAACACTGCTATTTATTTTTTGTTCAAATATGCCTGTTTTGGGAGGTAAAAGTCTTGTATCTGAAAGCAATTTAACATAGACAGAAAGTATATTGAATAGTGGAAAACATTGCTAATTAAAGGCATCGTTTAACAATGTTAAATCTGAGATGCACAGCCCTACGTGTTATCAGGGTCTGTGATATGGTGTAATAATGAAGCCCTAAAGAAAATGGCGCTTCAAAATGATCAAGAAATGCCTCAAAAAAGTATAAATTTTTGAGTGACAGTTTTTACCATACTCGTTTCCCTCTGTAGTGTTATGAAAACCGTTAGGAAAACGCAACATTTGGTTTCAATTTCCAATCATAAATATCTTGATAATCAGACAGGCGATCGGCTTGTAAAAGTCATGGGGTTCCTGACTGACCTAAAGGTTTATAATTATGATTGCAGCATGAGCTAAATCCAGGATTTTGTTTCAAAATCTGAGGCAAAGTTACCGGATCCCTTTAAAAAGAAGAACAGTTTATTGAACTTTGTGACATATTGTTAATTCATGAATTTGAGGGCTGACTTTTCTTCTTAAAAACATTTGGAGTAAAACACTCTCAGGTATTGCAAAAAAGGTGTTCAGAAATTTTGGGTGTTTCAGCTCAAGATTACATTTTTTATGGATCTTAAGTTTATTTTGGGGTCAGTTGTGTCCGAAAGTTAAACAATTTCAAAGTATCTGGTTCTACGGTACTATTTTCGTACCTAATAATCTCTCTGTATTCTTAAAATGTTATCTATTTGTAAACAAAGTACCGGCCCATGTGGGCTATTCAAAAAACAGTTCAATAATAACAGCTTTGTATTGTTACATTCTCTATCTTGTAAACAGATCACCCATTCGGGATTTACCACGACCGTGCAACGTTTCCTCCAAGTCTCTGGAGTAATGTAAACCTTGTTCCTGACTCTACCAAAGGAAAAATAATAATCACAGGTGAACATTCTGATAATTACCTTGTAGTTTCATTCACATTCTAGGGGTCTATTTTGTTATTTTAATTTCAAAATTTGACTACATTGGGATGCGACTCGTGAGGTTTATAATATTTCTTTGAGAGTCATAGAGAACAGTGCGTGAGCCCTTTGAGTATCAGATATACACTGTGAGATACAAATATGGTTGAGAGTCCCTGCATAAGCAGTAGAGTGGCCCTTCGACATATGCTTTGGTGAAGGTTGCTTTGTGCTTTATTTCATCAAAGGTATACACACTCAATGAGAGGGTTAGGTGTAGGGTCGAGTGTAGTGTTTGGGATGAAGCTGAATAGGAATTCGGTTAGTGTAGGTTATCAGAGATGAACAACTGGTATAAATCAGCTATATTCCACCTTGTCTCAACTTCGGGTTTTTTTAGGCTTGGAAGCCAAATAGAGAGTGGAAATTTTGTTTGCTTTTCACCTGCTTTTAGCATCATCCTTATCATCATAGGCAAGACATCAATGTACATTTGCTACTCTCCACCTAGGTAAAGTAAGTGGGTACCTAGTAGCTAGGAAGAAATTCAGTGAATGCTTGAGCGCCCTTTCTTGGTAGCTCTGCAAAAGCCGGGTTTATAATGCTTTTACAGTGCTCTCAGGGAAAACCGGGAATAGGCTACCCTTGGTAAACAGGACATGCATTATGATCATCATCATCATTGGTTTCTGATGGTATAACTCTATTACAAAATAAACATTTACTTTACTTGTATTAAAGAGAACTGTTGCTGAGCTAGAGCCATGTCCCTGGACGGTGTGTGCGCTCTATAAGTTTACACTATCATTATTATTATCATGTGATGTTTTCAGATGATATGCTTGGCCCAAGTTTGGAGAACCTTGAGCACCTGATTCGCCTACCCACCGGCTGCGGAGAGCAGAACATGCTTGGCTTCGTACCCAACATCGTAGCCCTAGAGTACCTCAGCGCAACCAATCAGCTGACGGAGAAACTGGAGGAGAAGATCAAAGGCAACATGAGGGTGGGCTACCAACGAGAACTAAACTATCGCCATCGCGATGGCTCCTTCTCTGCATTTGGAGAAAGGGATGAATCGGGTCAGTTCAAAGACAGTTTCAAGGGAGGGGTTTCCCCTTTTCCAGATCCGTTTCAAACATGAAATTCAGTTTAGATCAGTATTATTCCCTAACAATAACGCATATGATAACATTTTCAAGGGAGGGGTTTCCCTTTTCCAGATCTGTTTCAAACATGAAATTTAGTTTAGATCAGTATTATTCCATAACAATAACGCATATGATAACATTTTCAAGGGGGGGCTATCCCTTTTCCAAATCTGTTTCAAACATGAAATTTGGCTGAAAATCAAAAGCATTGCCCAGCACAGAAATGGGTGTACGGGACTGCAAACACGTGTCAGATAAAAGTCGGATCCGAACTTTTCAACTGTTTCTCATATTATTTTGTATATGAGGGCATTTCAAGAGCACTCCTTTTTTCAGGGGACATTTCTACTATAAATTTTTGTTGTCCAAACCTCATAAATTGTTTTCCATCTTAACTATAACTCAACCTTTCTCTGTCACTCTGATAGGTAATACATGGCTGACAGCCTTTGTAGTGCGATCTCTAGCACAGTCTAGTCAGTTTATCTACGTGGATAAGGCTGATCTGAATGTAAGCATGGCCTGGCTGAAGAGTCTTCAAAACCCAGACACAGGCTGCATCCGATCTGTGGGTTACCTGGGATACAAGGCTATGATGGTAAGAAGATTGATTTGATAGCATAACTTAAGGCACGTTATGGATAACAGGGTTATACCGCAGGATATACACGCTGTGTCTATTTTCTTACTTCAGATACTTTTCCTATAATGTTCTCATCTTTTAACTTCCATTTTCTTTTCTTCTTTTTTTCCTTTTTTTTATTTAGTAAAATGAACTGAACTTGTATGTGTGAATTGTAATTCAGAACATATTTACTCTTAACTTTATAAGTAAATCTAAATTTTGAATTGAAGGTCAGAAACAATTTCATCCTTAACCTTATTAGTAAATTAAACATTTTGAAATTATTTCATGTGTGAGATCATTCTTAACTTTATTGAACTGGCCGTAAGATAACCATTTCTTTCTCCCTGTGCGTGTCTCTCTCTCTCTTCCTGGCTGTCTAATATATCTGTCTCTGTCTCTCTTTCTCTCTGTCTCTCTGTCTCTCTGTCTCTCTGTCTCTCTGTCTCTCTATCTCTATCTCTCTGCAACCCCCCCCCCCCCTCTCTCTCTCTCTTTCTCTATCTCTCTGCAACCCCCCCCCCCCTCCCCTCTCTCTCTCTCTCTCTCTCTCTCTTTCGTTCACACAGGGTGGTGTCAGTAGTGAATCCATGTTGACTGCCTATGTGGTAGTGACCTACCTTGAGGCCGGTCTCCCCGCTGAGGTAAGTCCAGCTATTGTCCCTCAGATAGGACGTTAAATGGAGGCAAATTGTGCGAGATAATCACCACCTATGCATGTTAAGAACTCAACATATACTGCATTCTTTAAGAGTAGGGGAAAATTTGGTTGTACAATGTAGTTCTGCACCTTGATAACTTTATCCTTTATACCAGGAGAAACTCATCAGCCATCTATTTTTAGTCCTCCAGTAAACATGCCAAAGTGCCTAGAGTAAGTAGCGAGATTCGTGGAGTGCCATATTTTTTTTTTCATCCTGCACAAATTACCTTAATTCCGTAAACTACATGAATATACAAAAACCTGTTGCTATGGCTTCAATTCTCTCTGTCTTCTCTCTCTTTCTTTCCGCCTTTGTGTTTGTTCCTCTTTCAAATATGAAATCATCTTTCCCATGCAGGATGAAGGTGTAGTAAGGGGCTTAGAGTGTGTTATAGCAGACCTGGAGGCTGTTGATGATACCTACGCTCTGGCTCAGATTGCTTATGCCTTAGCGCTGGCAGACAGGACATCAGAATTCGACCAAGTCATGAATAAACTCAACACAAGAGCAGAAACAGAAGGTGAGACTATAAATGTCATCATATCAATCTTAGGATATCCAATCAAATCATTTCCAGTTTTGAAAAATGCATTAACTAGTTGTTTTTAGTAGTTTCAGGAAAAATTGAGCCATTTATAATTCCCAGCTGGAAACTTTGTGCACCTGTGCTTTTGCTGGTCCCCTGTGGGGATGTGACATCATACGCCTATGCAATGTAAATTACTTGCACATTGCATTTCAATCTTTGGCTCTAGCTTTATGGAAAGTATCACCGACTATAATTGTTATCTCCTGGGCCCTGTGTCATGCATAGACCTTCTTATCAATCACAAATGCCTAACTTCTCTAACGAATGTGCTCTCAGTCAATCAAATACAATAATTTGAGTAAGTTATTACCGTTATTGTAACTTGTTCTTGATAACAAATTTCATGAAACATAGCCCTGATGTAATAAGAAGAAAAGCGCATATTGAATGGCATGGTCTAATCATTGAGATTTCTTACATTTTTATAACAGGTGATTTACGCTACTGGAACAGCAATCGGCCAGTGTCTCCTGGACGATCGTACGGCTCAGTTTCTTCCAGTTCCATCAACATCGAGATCAACTCATACATGGTTCTGACACAGTTCTTGCGTCTCTCAGAAGCGGAAGCCCGCCAGGATACAGCAGTTACCGTCAGATGGTTGATCAAGAACAGAGGGGCTCAGGGAGGATTCGGTTCAACGCAGGTATGCATGCTCACAGACTTTCTTTAAAGCCCCTCTGTACTACTTATAGCTACTTGCTCCCTCTATATAGAAAACAATGCCTTAGTGGTGACTGTTGGCCCCCCGTGATTTTCTTTTTCTTATTCTAATTGAGAGCTGATTTGATGAGATAACCACCGGTCAGTGACCATGCAGGGAGGTCTAATCCCCCCTGGCCAAACTAGTACAGGAGGGCTTTAAAGGAGGATCCAACCATTTTAGTAACTTTTGAAAGCAGAAAAAGAAGAGAGACAGAAATGTGAAAAATTTCAAAGAAATCTGACAAATGATAAAAAAGTTGTGATGTTTGAAAAATGAGATCACTGCATCCATGCAATCCTCAAATTAGTAATGTAGTCAGGCAGTTATGACATATTCAGGGGCAACTCTCTTGTTCGTTGTATACACTTAATCATCATTTTATTTGCAGCATTGTTCCTCTTTGAGGCTTATTTTAAAGATTGCAGATTGATAGACATATATTGTAGGTCCTCCAAAAAGAAAAAAGGATCCTACCGAGTTGTATATTTAGAAAAAATTACAGTTTAGTAATTTTAATTGTTGGAACAAGTGGAATAGTTGTTCACAATGAAGAGTTCTTCATATCATTGTTTAGGACACCGTGATGGGTTTGACCGCTCTTGCTAGGTTTGCAGCCAACAGTGCTGAAAATACGGTCTTGTACGTAGAAGCCAAGCCTGTGAGTGTAACAGGAGAATTCACCTCTAGACGCTTCTACCTCAATGAGAATACGAGGAGGCTCCAGATAGAGCACCACTTTGATGGGATGTTAAGAGTCGTGAACTTCAGGGGCAAAGGAGAAGGATGTGCCTTGATCCAGGTAGAGTTTTAAGTCAGTTCAGTTCAGTCAGTTCAATCAGTTCAGTCAGTTCAATCAGTACAGTCGGTTCAGATCAGTTCAGTCAGTTCAATCAGTTCAATCAGTTCAGTTCTGTCCAGTCAGTTTAATCAGTTCAATCAGTTTAGTCAATTCAGTCAGTTTAGTTTAATGAGGTCAGTGTACTCAGTTCAATCAGTTCAGCTAAATAACTTCAGTTCAGTTCTGTTAGTTTAATCAGTTCAGTTAGGTAACATGCAAGTTAAGTGAAGTTAAATACAGTTCAGTTGGGTCATTTCAGGTCATTTCACTTCAGTTTAGTGATAATGGTCCGTTCAGGTCCAGTTTACTTAGCTGTTTAAAATTTCAAATTTTACAACATTATTTATAAAACATGATACCGGTACATTGATTTAAATCCATTGGTTTTAGAAGTCAAACAAACCAATTCGCAGTCAGCTATATTTGTCATCCAAATCCTTCCCTTAGAACATAGTGAATTATATAACATGAATTCAATAATTTTCCATTCACATGAAATTGAATGCAAAGTTTGTAATATTTGACATCCCTACCCTCCCTCCTAGATTGCAATTAATTATAACGTGAAGCCAAGCGAGCCCAGTCAGCCTTCATTCACACTCAAGACGGCAGTCGACCCGCTGAGGAGCAAGAAAGGGGTCTGCAATGACTACAGACTCACAACCAGTACCAGGTAAAGTCAACAGAGTTCACTCAAAATGCCTGGAAATCTCACTGGGTTGTTTCTTTACTCTTTGCTTTAAAGCCTTATGCATCTTTTAACATCCAGTTTACAAAAATGGAGCATACCTTTCCAGATCCATGCGACCTTTTGTGACTGAAGGTTAGACAAAAATGAAGAATTTATCTGTGTTTTGTTATTAATCTGAATATTGATCCAGATAGTGACCCCGAATAGTAAAACTTAAAACTGTTAAAACATTTAAAGTTTTAAATTCAGACTTTTCTGTCATGCAAACTTGAACCTAAATCAATGTAATCAAGTTAACATATTTTGATTGATGTACTAATACCAGTCTCTTTTTTTATGTAAAAGATTATATCATGTTTTGTGTGGTATTGAATAAAATGAACTTGAACTTGAAGTCTTCCATTTTTTAAAATTATTATACCCATGGAAAATACTGATCAAAATCAGTTGCTCTATTAAAGCACTACATATTGTGTCTGTTGGGCCTTTTGCCTTTAGCTTGCATGCATTTAAATTCATCCAGATCTATCTATGATGGCAAATCATCACCCCCTTCCCCCTCCGCAGAAAAAAAAGAAATTAAAATGCATAAGAAATATTGTATAATATTAACATTGATACATGTATTTCTTTAATTACTGGAAGCCCAAGGATTTTGTAAGAATAAGCATCTTATTTTCATCGATCTTAAGAGGATGCTAAACAATGGTCTTTGATTAACACCTGAATCTCATCTTACTTTGATCATACCCAGTTATAATGACGGATTGGATGAGGAATCAAACATGGCGCTAGTGACAGTCGTTCCTCCGTCTGGATTTTACCCGATCAAGTCTTCTCTTGAATCACTGAAGGACAGATCTCCAGCCGTCAAGAGGTTTGAAATCGATGGCGAAAAGATCAACTTTTATTTTGACACTGTGAGTACATCGTATTTCCCTTGAGGACACCAGAGGGGTGTTTCAAAAAGATCCGGCCCAAGTCAAACTTAACTCTAAGTTGGACTTAAACATTATGGAGAGCCATTTGTAGCCTCGAAATAAAATATATTCAAAAGCGAAAATTCAAGTATTTTAGACTTTTTATAAATTCCACATCAAGAACATACAAACTTCTTGATAATAGAAAATTTGAATCAGCAATTTTATGCCTTATGAAATAACTTTTACAAAAACGGCTTTCCATAATTGTTAAATCCAACTTTTAGATAAGTTCAACTTAGGATCTTTGTGAAACACCCCCTGCAACAATAACAAGAATGAGTAATGGTTGCCAAGTCCCATTAGTTGTGTAGATCCATTGTCTTGACCAATAAGACACTGGTTTGTATCATAACGGTATTTAGTTTGTATCATTTCAACGGCAGCGCCTGTCTTGTGGAACCAACTCCTGTTGGGAGCACTGACGGCTTTGGAAGAGCCCTGAAAACGTATTTGTTTTTGAGGGTTTCCTAGAGCTGCTTTGTCCTTTCGCTGGTTAGGAGGTTGGTTCGACATAATGGGTGTCTGTTTGTTGAATTTGTATTATGTAAGGTCACATAGTTTTACTTTATAGGCGTATTATAGGTGAATTGATTTACTTTCCCATAAATATTTTTTGTCATTTGCTTATCTACTTTGTCATTTATTATGTTGTTTTTATATTTTCAAATTTGTCATGATTGTAAAGCACATAGAGAAAATTCCAATTTATTATGCGCTAAATAAACATTCTCTATTATTATTATTATAACAATCCTTATTACAGCTTGACAATGAGGTCCAGGTCTTCAGCTTTGATGTAACCAAGGAGTTTGATGTGGAAGATGTGAAACCAGGATATGTCACTGTCACAGATTACTATGAGAAGAGTGAGTTCACATTCTAATACACGATGCAAGCTTTATAGGGATTGGGTAACTTTGTCTCAGATTCTGAAACAAAATCCTAGATTTAGCTCATGCTCCAATGATAGTTATAAACCTTTAGGTCAGTCAAGACCCCCATGACTTTTACAAGCTGATCGCCTGTCTGATTATCAAGATATTTATATGATTGGAAATCGAAACCAAATTTTGCATTTTTCTAACGGTTTTCATAACACTACAGTCTATTGGGGAAACAAGTATGGTAAAACCGGTCACTCAAAGATTTTTCTTTTTTGAGGCACTTCTTAATCATTTTGAAGCGCAATTTTGTTTAGGGCTTCAATATTACGCCATATCACAGACACTGATAACACGTAGGGCAGTGCATCTCAGATTTAACATTGTTCAATGATTTCTTTAAAGGGATATAGATCAATCGCTTGTGGGAATTTATTGGTATGTGTATTGCCATGAGCATAAGGGAAATGTTTATTTTTACAATATTTTCAAAATAACCAAATTATATGAAGATTCAGAGCAAAAAAGGGTCATGGTATTTACAATTGAAAAGTCACTGTAGTTCCTTTTTTCTAGGAAGTCCTGGCATAAGATCTTTTCTAATTCTTGTTGATTTCTTTTTGAATTACAGGTTTGACAAAGTCTATTGAGCTTGAGCTGGAATGTGACCCCGATCGTGAACCAATTGATGTTGAGTTTGTAGTCATTGATCGTGTGGAGGAGGAGGATGTGTTGAAGGAGCTGATCCCACCACCTCCACCACCTCCATTTGAGCCGGGAGACCAATCTCTATTCTATGAAGGAGCTACAGACGAGAGAGGTCTTGGAGAAGGTCCAGAGTCGCAGGAGACTCCAATCACTGAGGAAGGCACACCCTTCCCAGGGTTTGGTTTCCAACCTACCGGTAAGGAAGGGGATCAGAACGTCAGCAAACCGGTGGAAGCGGTAGAGGACAAGCTTTCACCTGGACCGGACAAGCTTGGACCTGAGTCCAAGGACGGTGCGGACTTACAAGGAGCTGGGGAGGAAGATACCACGAAGGAAGGGGGTGTTTCAGAGGAAGTGGGTGAACATAAACCAGGCAAGGCTACAGATGGAACCCCAGCAGAGCTCAAGACCGATATCACTTTCGATGAACGAAAGGACGAAAGTGGAAGTTCAAGTAGTGAAGAAGTGCTCGAGACTGAAGAAGTTGCAACCATGGCAACAGATCAAACAATGGTGACGAAGATCATCTATGTGGAAGGAACAGAAGGCACCCCAGAAGATGTAACTGAAGACGGAACGGTAGCCTATCGCTTTGAAGTGGGGACTCCACTCGTGTATTATGGCGTAGAGGAGATTGTAGAAGGCACGGAGGTGGTGACAGTACTTGACGGGACAGTGGAAACAGAGGTGACGGAAATAATGACCGGCGAAGCAGAGACAGGGACAGCAGTAACTGAAGAGGATGTGACAGTAATGGCAACGGTAGAGGCCACTGAAGCACCATCCACTCCACCACCTCCGACTGACTTTGACGAGTGCACTGTTGAGAACATCTGCCCAGGAGGGTCAGAGTGTTTCAACTTCCCTGGTACCTATGAATGCAGATGTCTTGACGGCTACACTGAAGATGAAGAAGGAAACTGCCATGGTAAGAGCGCATTCAGATCTTTTAATCATCATTAGGTAGAATAAGTTGTAACTTCCTTCTTCTTATCTTCTCTCTCGTCTTATCTTTCTGTAACCGTCTTTACCTTATGTTATCTTTATCTTTCCTCTGTCCTCTGTTGTTGTGAATGTATGTACGATGTTTTTTATACAAAATAAGTTTGTATCATGTTTTACTTAATATTTATTTGGGGATCATTCTCATCAAGCCAATTTTGGCTTTCATGATTCCCCGCTTCCTTTTTATCTTATATTGATAATGAACAAACACGTACCGTATATACTTTTGATGTTTTTTAAAAGAGAGTGAAATAAATAAATGAAATGAAATGAAATAATGTAATACTTGATTCATTTACATGTATCATCTGTTTGGAGCCTTAAGGGGATTAACTCTTAGTAACATGAGTTAACATCCGTGTTGTTCCAAACGGTCGATACGCTCAGTACATAAAGTTAAGGTAAAGGACAAATTGTGGGTCTCTGTGAAAATTTTTAAGATGATAATCAAAGATGTATTTTGTATCTTTATCCTTTTGGACAAGCAAAGTGAAACCATGTACATGTACCAATCTAGCTGTATTATAGGGTTTGTTGAGAGACAAAACGATGCTAAATGATATATAATAATAATAAAAACGTTACTTATAAAGCGCTTACCACCAAAGTCTCTAAGCGCTATCATAAAGTTAATTCATTACCGTTACCTAAAGGAACTGGGGGGTCACCACTATTAAAACCAATATGAATGTGATCATTCAATAGTCATTGGGTTCATACCCTCGATCCTGAATAGATGGCATGAGAATGTCATCATATTAGTAAGGCCTTTCCAAAAGTGTTGATGAGAATGGGTTTCTAGTCCAGAGCGTGTGCTCACTCGGGTAGTTGGCACCCCTTGTTCACTTCCAAAATGAGTCGACACCCACTTGCCGCAGTAGTGAACATGATGACATCATGCTTGTGACATATTCGTCATGCATATGCCACTATGAATGGGCTCAAATTACGTACCGGTACAGCTAGCTACATGTAGGTACGTACTATCGCTAAAGAGAACGGCCCTCTAGATTGAGGTGACCGTCAAAATCGAGGTGCACACGTTCTTGATTCTGGGGGGTGTTTCACAAAGATCCTAAGTCGAACTTAACTTTAAGTTGGACTTTAAAAATATGAAGAGCCATTTGTAGCATTAAAATAAAATATATTCAACCGCGAAAATTGAAGTATTTAAGACTTTTTATAAATTCCACATCAAGAACATGAAATGTCCTTGATAGTAGAAAATATGAATGATATGAATCAACATTTTATGCCTTTTAAAATAACTTTTATAAGATATTTTCATAGATGCTAACCGCTTTCCATAATTATTAAGTCCAACTTAGAGATAAGTTCAACTTAATTAGGATCTTTGTGAAACACCCCCCTGGTAGTGGACTGGGTAGACAACGTGAGCCATGCGCAGATCATCAGAATGACGTCATCATGTCTCAGTTCACTACATCAACGTGACAATCGAAAAGCCTTTGGGAATCTTTGACCAAACAAGGATTTTTGGGGGGATTCAATCATTTAACTGGTTACTGTAGTTGTAATGTCAATTGATCAACTACAGATTAAGGCATTGATTTCCTCTATTTGATGTTGTTTCTGGTTTTACAGATTGCGCTTACTGTGGAGATACGTTACCAGAGGATGGGATGGATCGATTCTGTAGCTCAGACTTTGGTGAGTTTATATTTCAGGCCTGATAATTACCAGATTTAAATCGGTTTCCCAATTTTTAATTTTTTGTCCAGGTTTTTTCCAGTTTTTTTTTTCTTCCCGATTTTATCCAGTTTTTCCCCTTATTTTCTCTATTTCTCCCTATTTTCCCCAATTTTCTTACTAAAGGAAAACGAGGATAAAGTATACCTATGTAAAATTGAGTTGCAGTT
The DNA here is from genome assembly GCA_035222895.1 of Strongylocentrotus droebachiensis. Lineage (NCBI taxonomy): Eukaryota > Metazoa > Echinodermata > Echinoidea > Camarodonta > Strongylocentrotidae > Strongylocentrotus > Strongylocentrotus droebachiensis. Next base: position 471,149 of record JAVYIG010000591.1, on the reverse strand, counting down.
GTAAAACCAAATTTAGAATATTATTCTGTGTCCAATTTGAGGTTTAGCTTGTCAGAGAGGAAAAAAGAGGATAAACTGGCTTATTGTAAAATATATAGAAACAGTTGTAAAACCATGTTTTGAAATGATATTCTTGTTTCCTTTTGTAGTTTACATTGTGAAGAGGAGAAAGAATGACCTCCGGCTACTCAAAGAAAAGCGTTTTACAGATGAAGTGCTTGATGGTAGAGTCTACCGTTCATTTGAAGTTCCTGATAACACCTGTACGTGCGACATGTTGGGATACAAAGCAGGTAAGTCAAATGGTTTAAACACTCTATCGGAAGTAAGAAGGTTGTGGGTTTGAGTCCTGACATAGCACCAGTGTCATTTGGCAAGACATTATCTACATTTGCCACTCTCTACCCAGGGGTAAAATGGTTACCTGACAGGATAAATATTGTTGGATTGTATATGTGTGTTTGTAAAATGGTGCCTGACCGGAATACTCCCCAGGAAGCAGAGTGTGTGAACTATCATGCGCAGATCAGCAATTAAAACCAATGATCAGGGTACTAATAATTACAAAGTAAAATGCTGAGAAAGGTAGTACATGAATTTGGTGATATTTAAATGTGCTTTCCAAGGGGCTGTAAACAAAATATATGATGGATATGTTGTAGTGTTTTGGTCTAGCCCCAATGTTCCCAAGGTTTAATTGATGACTTATGGACGTATGCTGAGTGTATTTCACTTTCCTCTATTCTTTTGATTTATTGATTGATTGATTGATTTGTTTTATTGTCCACATTAAGTGGAAATTCTTTTTTCACATGGTTACAAATATTTACAGTACATAAAGCATAGGTCAATTGAACACATTTTAAATTACTCATTGCTCATTAAACACCAATTAGGTCGTATTGATATTGTAGCTTAACCTTTATAAACTCAACACTAAAATTTAGAACAATAAATCATACTTTTAAATTTTAACTGTATGATCATAATGGTCTCATTAACAACTGTATATTTAATTTAAATATTCATGTTCGAATAATATTAATCATTTTAAATGTTATATTATACTTTGTACCAAAATACATTAATGGTATCGCCCCCCCCCCTCCCATTACCTTCAGGAATCCTCTCATCTTATTACTTTACTATTGAACATGTGGATGGAATCGGGGACAACCAAGTTTTTTCCTTCCCTCTCTCTATTGCAGCGCATAGGGACATATTTGTGATTTACTCTAATATGGTCAATATTAATATCGTTATATCAATTTTTCTTATATCTTGAATGTGCAGAGGAACGTTTCATCATCATGGCGAATGCAACAAGCGAGGGTGATAAGCCTCTCATACTGGACCATACAGCCACCATCCTTCCATTCTTGGGTCCAATCATCAACGAGCTGGACAGCTGGAGAGACGAGTGCCCCTAGACGGCCTCCGTCATCACATCCTTCCTTTGAAACCCTTATGGTGACAGTACAGGGGTGCGTTTCACAAAACTTGTCATCAGTGACAAATGACAGTCTTTGTTATAAGTTACTGAAATCCTCACTTCTGATTGGTTATCAGCAGGTTTGTCCATGATTTTTGTCATTTGTCATTGAAAAAAGCTTTGTGAAACAGGCCCCAGATGAGTGTCTTATTAAAAAATCAAATCTTCTTGAGACAATTTTTCAACATTACCTGTTTATTGATTGTTCATATTGATACAACCAATATTTCTGAAGAAATATGCTGAAGAGAGGTGTATAATTCATATTCAGAACTCCTTTGATTACTATCTCTTCAATACTTTCTTTGTCACATTTTCAATAATCATTTGAAGCCCAAACAAATGTAATTATCAAGAAAAATTGTTTGTCTTGTTGTTATGTGTCTGAATGGTTATTCTGTACATTTCTTCAGCAGTATTAAATTTCCTGAATAAACACATGATTACTAGAGTTTCTATGTGTAAATTAATCATCAATTTGTGAGGAATTCATATCAGATCCCTCTGTGCACTCCCAACATACAAGCTTATTTTGTACAGATATTTGTAATATACTTTATAAAGAATAAGATATGCAGTATAGTAGTTATTGATAGCATTGTCCTATATATCATTAACATTAATACGAGCTTATAATCTTCAGTCATCTTATTCCATCTTATTTTGTTTAAAGGATCAATCATGAGAAAGTTATTAGGCATTAATAGCCCATCATATAGAAATAAATGTTTAATTTGTGACACAGAAATTTGTCCAGCCAGCTGTGTATAATGGATAAAGCATGTAGTTGCGTTAAAAAGTCCTGTACTTGAAACTGCCATGTAATTGCATGTTTAAAATATCCTCACCATTTATTGATTGTACCTCTTTACTGTATGTATGAAAGTTCTGTTCTAATCCTTGTATACCACAATATGTGTGGTTTAAAAATAAATGTTTAAATTTGTCCAGCCAGCCGTGTATAATGGATAAAGCATGTAGTTGCGTTGAAAAAAATCCTCTACTTGAAACTGCCAAGTAATTTTATGTTTATAATATCCTCATCATTTATGTGATGTACCTTTTTACTGTATGTATGAAAGTTCTGTTCTACTCCTTGTGTTCCACAAAATGTGTGGTTAAAAAATAAATGTTTAAAGTTGTATGTTGGATAAAGCATTTAGTTGCGTTGAAAAAAAAAACCTATACTTGAAACTGCCAAGTAATTGTATGTTTATAATATCCTCATCATTTATTTGATGAAGCTTTTACTGTATACTCCTTGTGTACCACAAATTGTGTGGTTTAAAGATAAATGTTTCCAGCCAGCCGTGTATATTGGATAAAGCATGTAGTTGCGTTCAAAAATCCTATACTTGAAACTGCCAAGTAATTGTATGTTTATAATATCCTCATCATTTATTTGATGTACCTTTTTACTGTATGTATGAACATTCTGTACTTCTCCTTGTGTACCACAAAATGTGTGGTTAAAAAATAACTGTTTAAAGTTGTCCAGCCAGCTGTGTATGTTGGATAAAGCATTTAGTTGCGTTGAAAAAAAATCCTATACTTGAAACTGCCAAGTAATTGTATGTTTATAATATCCTCATCGTTTATTTGATGAAGCTTTTACTGTATGTATGAAAATTCTGTACTTCTCCTTGTGTACCACAAAATGTGTGGTTTGAAAATAAATGTTTAAAGTTGTCCAGCCAGCTGTGTATGTTGGATAAAGCATTTAGTTGCGTTTAAAAAAATCCTATACTTGAAACTGCCAAGTAATTGTATGTTTATAATATCCTCATGTTTTACTGTATGTTTGAAAGTCCGTACTACTCCTTGTGTATCCCAATATGTGTGCTTTAAAGATATATTTCAGAATTGACATTGATTTCTCTTGAGAGGATAGGCGAGTTAAATCATACAACAGTCCATTTGCTACTTTTTGTTAATATTGCTTTAGATTTTACTTGTGTTAGCTCTGTGTACATTACTAGTTTAACAGATCATTTCATCCTTCTAGATTCTACAATTGCTGTTCCATTTTTGATGTTCCTAAGCTCATGAACTGTGACAGTACATATACCTTGATATGATATTCGTTCAACAGCTGTTTAGTATAAATTGTAGTAGTCAGGATTTGTTTGTTTATGTTTTTCCACTGGAGACTTGGTAGATGTTATAACATAATTAGGTGTACTAATCTTTGTTTTTGTGGTGATGGGGTGTGGAAAATTAAAAGAATTGTCAATTATCAGATTAATTGTTGTCAACTGTTTCCTCATGTGTATTGATTGCTCTTTGATAAAAGCACTTCACAATATTAATCAGGCACTTTTTACATTTTAATCTGAAATGATCTCTGTTAAGCTGAGAAAGCGTCATTCACAGACTATTTTTGTATGTCCTGTGATGAGAGAGAAGAAAGACAGGAGAGAAGAGAAATGAAGAGAAAGAGGGGAGAGGGGATAAAGAAGAGATCCAAGCAGGCAAAGGGAAGGTGAGTGTGTGTGGGTGTGTGAGAGAGAGAGAGAGAGAGAGAGAGAGAGAGAGGGGGGGATAGGGGGAGGGAGAGAGGGGAGAGGGAAGGACAGAAAGAAAGGGGGAAAGGGTACAAGAGAGGACAGAATTTGGAGTGAGACAGACGGTGTTGGAGAGCAAGTGATTAGAGAAAGAGCAAACAGAATAAGATAAATGTAGGTGCATATGTTGTAGAGAGAAAGAGGGCACTCTTGACATGTACATGTATATACATATCAATGAAAATGTAACAAATTCTAAATTTAAAACGGGGAACTAGAAAACAGAGTCTAAATTTCAGATACATTTCTAAAAGTTCTTCAAATTTTCAAAAGAAATGAAACATGTAGCATTAAAGCTACTTAATAGATGTTCCCTAGTTAAGTTGATGTACACATTAGCTGTACAGGGCCAGCTGATCATGTCCACAATACCAGGAACTCGAGGCATCGTGCACCAAGTGTATATTTCCATCTGGTCCTGTGCGCGTATTTTTTTCCGTACCGCTAATGCATCGCAGAGGTTATTTCGACGACTTGAATAGAGGCAACACACACACTGAATCGCACCGCACTGATCAAATTCTAGGATTAAGATTCGGTTTATTTAGTCTAGGTTTTTAAGGTTAAGGTTGGGGGTAGGGTTTATGAATAGGATTAGGGTTAGGAAGATATTAGCTGAAATTAGCAATCGAAAATAATTAAAACCCCTAAAACCAAGGATAACCATCGGCACTGTCGGCTGATGTGTTATGATCTGAAAACGTGACAAGGTGGACAAGATCAGTGCGGAGCGATTCGCCTGTGTACGTGTGTCGGATGTTGCCTCTATTCAAGTCGTCGAATAACCTCAGTGACGCATTAGCGGTACGGAAAAAAAATATGCGTCCTGTGCAGCCAGGCTGCGCACAAACATTACTGCAGCACTAAATCACCCTGAAAAGGAAGTTTTTGTATATATTGAAGAAAATATCAAGAATATCTCCTCTAATGAATGCCTGCAGTAAAGAAAAATATTTGTCTTCAAATGTGAGAAAATACATGCCAAAAAATTGTAGACCACAGTTTTGAAAAAGAATGAGGAAAATAACTCTCAGAAAAAAGCTAAAGTATACTTTTAACAACACAAAGGGTACTAAGTTCTTGGGATCATGATATCAGTGTCAGACTGACTTGCTATTAGTGTCACCAAATATTTAATCTTTATTACTTGAAAAATAATTACCGGTAGTTGTTTTGGGCGTTGATATCGTACTGGTCTTACCCAACTAAACTAGATGGAACTTCGACTGCGCGCAGTCAAAAATGATGCCTCCGCCATAGAGCAATTTTACAAACCAAAACAGAAACACTTTTAAAATTCAAGTTTGATTGTAATCCATCTTTTGGTTTTAAGGATAATGCATTCACAAGCTATTTATAGGAATTTATAATGAACCACATGACCTTTAACCTGATGACCCTAAAATCTAATCAGTTCATTGGCTCTGCAAGATACATGCATGGCTCGAGTTTGATAGTAATCTGTCTATTGGTTCCCATGATAATGCGATCACAAGCTATTTGTGCATACATAATGAGCCCTGTGACCTTTGACCTCGTGACCCCGGAAACTAATCAGTTCATTGGCTCAGCAAGATACATACATGACCTCAGTTTGACAGGAATCCATCAATCGGTTCTTGAGATAATGCGATCACAAGCTATATTTTCATACATAATGAGCCCTGTGACCTTTGACCTTCAACCTCGTGACCCCAAAATCTAATCAAATCATTGGCTCTGCAAGATACATACATGACCTAAGTTTGGCGGTAATCCATCCATTGGTTCTTGAGATAATGCGATCACGAGCTATTTTTTGCTAGATAATGAGCCCCGAGACCTTTGACCTTTGACGTTGTGACCCCAAAATCTAATCAGTTTATTGGCTCTGTAAGATACATACATGACTTAAGTTTGGCAAGAATCCATCCATCGGTTCTTGAGATAATGCGATCACAAGCTATTTTTGCATACATAATGAGCCCTGTGACCTTTGACCTTTGACCTTGTGACTCCAAAATCTAATCAGTTCATTGAATCTGCGAGATACATACATGACCTAAGTTTGGCAGGAATCAATCAATCGGTTCTTGAGATAACGCAATCACGAGAACGGGACGTACGGACGGACTGACGGACAACCCGAAAACATAATGCCTCCGGCTACTTTGTAGCGGAGGCATAAAAATAACAATTTGACAGAAAAGCACATTGCATGATTGAACTTAAAGTCAATTTAAATTTTATTACAAAAACATGGACTTGTAACAAGCATACAATATCATTGTTTTTTTCTTAACTTCAACATATAGTAGACAATAATGAGAGGTAGAAGGGTACCGACTCTTTCTAAAATAAAGGGATGCAAGTTAAGACCCTTCAGGTTCTCAGTAAAAGATATGATTGACCGGGGGACATGGTTGACCAGAGAACATGGTTGCCCGGAGGATATGGTTGACCAAAGGACTTGATAGACCGGGGGACATGGTTGGTATCTGTAGGTGGATCATCATTCTGATAAATGTATTAATGGCAATGTTAAGGTTTCAAATAAATGAACAAAAACACAATCAATGTACTGGGCACCAATAAAAAAACAAGACAGAAAGATAGGCCTACACTGTATATCCCAAACTCAGATAATCTAAGATTAAAATGCAAATTAAGTTTTAATAAACCAGTAGACTCTTGGCCAAATCGCATAAAATATCTAAGGTAAAGTTTTTTCAAAACTTTTAATGAAGGGATTTGCCTGCTACTTTTCATAAGTATCTGTTTTGACACTTTTAATAAAAGGAGATGAAGAAGAAGAACAAAATAGATACATGCACAATTTACTGAAAGAAGGCTTTCAGGCTTTCAGGCTTTCGGAGGAGTTCCTTATGAAAAACTATTCTGGAAGAGGGTTCACTACAGCTGCGATGTCAAGAAATGACCAAGTTGAGATCAGTATTACTTACTTTATTTATCATGAGCAGTGAATGAATTATGTTTGTTTCTATTTTGAAAGTCTGTATAAAACTGAAAATTAAAAAAATTAAAATGGAATTTGAATCTTCAGATAACAAAAAAAGGTGATATTCTCACTTACTTCTTCACACATCGATACAAAGACAATTTGACACATGGAACTTTATATTTTGAATTATAGTGATTATTAATCTTCTTTAGGTACCATCATGAACATGATAGTCGACAACGGGGGCAAAAAACGGAAGCAAATTAGTAAAAGGGAATGTAATCTGCACGTACAGATTTCATCTTTACTTTATCATGAAATATGATCATTGTAGGAATTTGCAGCTGAACTTTTTGTTGCTAGACTATGGCTGAAGAGCCATATGCACAAACAAATTCTTTTTCATTGAAATGCAGGGTCTGAACTTGATACTTGTACATGACTTGTATAGACTACCTAAAAAATAATTGAGCACTGTTGATTTGAGCTGGGCTCCAATGACTATAGTTTGTTACAATATGTCTATTTTAGCAGACTACATAAAGGAACCAGTTATTAGAATGAGGCATATAAAAACAGTCTGTGCAGTAATATGCCAGACTCTATTAGTAATTGACTGGTCTAGAGAATGGCTGATAAAAGAAGAAAAAATCTGAAGGAAAAAAAACAAAGTCTGTAGTTTACTACAAAAAGAAAGGTCTGCAGTTTCAGACTAGACAGAGAGAACAAGAAAAACGTGTTCTATGACTCTTTGAAACCATACACTACATGCCAAACTCTTTACAATTATTGAATACCCGGTAGTAATGACCGTGAAATTTGTCACTGTGTCCAAGTAGAGTCTGTACTTGCAGGACAGACACAGGAGCAGCCATAATATGGGACATATGAGATTGAAGTCTACTTTCCAGACACCGTACAGCATGTTCAAAGCACTACATCAAACTGCCAGATGCATGTCGGTCGTTTCCATTTCAAACCAAAATACGACACCTTCATGAGGCTCAATCCCAACAGCTCCCGAGTCTTCCTGGTTGCTTTTCTTACCAGAAAGCCAGAAACATTTTTCCATACTGTGGTGGCTGGACATTCTAGAAAATGCCTTTCCTCTCCCGATCGACTTCTCATGAAACAAATCTACCTTCTTGGTACAGTTCTTGGTGAATATTTACAATGCTGAGATAAGCGCAGTTAGTCCCATGTAGCTGTGCGGTCGTCAGAACCTCTTTTGCGTACTGATGTATAACACTGAAAGAAAACAATGCAATAACATGTACATGAATGGATGTTGATCAAGCAACAAAGCAAAAAGAATGGCTGATCATGAAGACGAATAGGAAAATCATACACATTGTAGCATCGTCATGGATATAATTTCAAAGGAATTTTGATAATTAGAAAAGATAGGAAGGAACATCATGGAGATGAGGATCACACACAGAGCAGAAAGATCAATAATCTATAATTCACCAAATTGAGAAATATCTTCTCAACAAAACAACACAAAGGCGAAAACGAATTTAATGAACACGAAAATCTTTCTCTGATTTGTCTGCTTTCATTCAAGGCAATTTGTTATCAGGACTGCCCTTTATTACAAGCTACCTGTACATGTACATGTATATGTAAATCGGTTGGGGGGGGGGGGAGGTGCACAATAGACCCTTAATAAACTAAACAAAAAATTACTTTAACCTGAACCTCTCTATCATACCTCAGACACAACGCTAAGTCAACACCATACATCCATATTATACAATACATAGTTTTTACGTACCATTATTTCCTCTGATGAAAGCATCACCATATTTGTTTTTGAGCTGACCATTGACATACTCCTCCGTCTGCTCCAAGGCAATGTTCATATACCCATCCAAACAGGCCAAGACTCCTAGCATCAAGATAGACGAGATAAATAGTTTTTAATGACACATAATTCAGAATTTAAGTAATACTAAGATTTAAATGAATCATGGTGATATCAGGGGTGATAGTGACTAGTGAGCGCTAAAAAAAAAGAAGAAAATTGGGTTGTTTTTTTCCCCCTCAACCACGCCCCCTTGAGTTTAAAAAAAAAAGAGGATTCAGGGGGGAAAAATGGCATCTAACAACATTCCTTCCTTTTGAGTAAGAATACATCAGTGACCAAATTTCAAAATTACACAAAGGATTATAAACCACTTAATCATCATGCATCCTGTCATACATGGACAGAAAATGGTCCAATTTACTTTTCAACTAGAACAGCTAAGAACAAGAATGCTTTTTCTAAGGCTATCAAGTGTTTTACATGTTTTATTCATAAGGTAAAATGTATTTTACTACTAAATTTCTTGAATCCCTCTTCTCAACACATACAATGAAACAAACCGTTTTTCATGGATGATGACATTTTGTAATACTGTTGTACACACTATATAAAGTAGAACAGTCTTCATGTATACATTTAACACAGGTCTAGACTTTAGAGAGTGATGAGTTCGAGGGTCTTAGATTTGGTAGATACTCATGATAATAGACGAGTCGGCAGTCAGGTTTGTGATGATGGTGAATATCTTTATTGAACTACGACGGATAGCAGATATATCAGATATCGTATATCGTAACATCCCCCTTCCTCTGGAAAGATTGGGAATCAGTGAACATCACTGATCGATGATTAATAACATATTGCTTTGATAACAATACTTTTGGTAGTATGCAAGTTTTGGTTATTTGCTTCCTAATGAACTTTTTCCAATCAGGTTATATAACATAACATCTTGATTTGTTTTCAATACGTTTCTTTTGTATTGTATTCACGAATGAGTATTTAACTGTCTATATAATTATATCGTTCCACTTTCAACTTCACAGTTGATCTGCAAGATTGAACATAGTTTTGATATAACTTGATTCCTTTACGAAACATGTTTGGGCTAGCATCTGTTTAGACTTATAAACATTATGCTTGTCATACCAAAAATACTGTACAATGATTATACATACATATGAACAATAAAATTCTTAGACTACATTAAACTAAGCGTCTTCTGTGTTCTTCTTTATCTTTTCTCTTCTTTGAAGAAATTTAAGAGTTCAGTTTCAATCTTCAAACATGTATCTCGCTGGTGTACGGATGTTGCGTCCATATCTAGTTGTGGTTTGCGAGTTCGATGTTGGTTCTTGAGATTGAATGTTCTGAGTTTCTGGTGTTGGCTGATGGTTGTTGCCATTCTGCTCTGGTGTTTCTGCTTGAGTAGATGAAGTGTAGTCTTCGTCGAACCTAACACGCTTTGGAGTAGGGTTGGTTGACGATGGAATCTCCCTCAGGTGAGATCGGTTTCGTCTCAGGATTCCTCCATTGGGTGTTGATACTTCATATGATCTAGGCTCGTCGCAGATTTTGGATACTTTGGCTGGTATCCAAGTATGATCTTTGGGATGTAGGACTCTGACTGGTTGTCCTACGTGGAGTGGTGGAAGATCTGGACCCGCATGTCGATCGTGCGTTTCTTTCATCTTACTCTGTCGATTCAAGAGATGATCAGTGGTGGTAGATTCTCTTGAAAGATGATGACTTGGCAGTGTTGTTCTGATGGGTCTTCCAAACAACATCTCTGCAGGTGATCTCATGTGACTGTCAACGGGTGTTGCTCTTAGGTGTGACATAGCCAGTTGACTGTCTTGGCCAGTCTGTGAACACTTTTTCAACAGATTCTTGACGGTACGAACCATTCTCTCAGCTAGTCCGTTGGATCTTGGATAGTGAGGTGAAGAGGTTGTATGTGTTATTGACCACTTCCGGCACATGTCCTTGAAGTGCTTCCCGACAAATTGTGGACCGTTGTCGGATACGACCTCCTCTGGTGGACCAAATAGACTGAAGATTCCACTCATCACGTTAGCTACTGCAGCACTTGATGTGTCAGTCAGCTTGTAGACTATCGGATACTTGGAGTAATAGTCAGTGACGAGTAAATAGTCTTGTCTGTTGAGCATGAACAAATCTGTTCCTAGTCTAGTCCAAGGTGCTGAAGGTACATCATGGGGAAGCAACGGCTCTTTCTGTTGCCTTGCCTGGTGTTCCTGGCATGCAGCACATTGCTTTACGAGCTGTTCAATGTCCTTGTTGATGTGCAGCCAGAACACTGTCTCACGAGCTAGTCGTCTCGTGCTCTCGATTCCCATGTGTCCAAGATGAAGTTGTCTAAGGATATCTTCCTGAAGTGTCTTTGGTATGATGACTCTGCTTCCTTTGAAGAGTACTCCTTGTGATACTCCAATCTCATCTCTGTAAGACCAGAATTCCCTGAGGGATGTCGGCAGCTCCTGAAGAGTTTCAGGCCAACCCTGAGTGACTGTCTGCCACAATGACCTAAGAACAGGGTCATTGAATGTTTCCCTCTGGAGTTTTGTTCTCTTGTGTTGTCCGAAGAAGATCAAGTCGATTTGATGAGTGTCTTCTACTTCGGAGCAGATGGATTCCACTCTGATGTCTAGTGGAACATCGCATGCTTCCTTGGGGTTAGGAAGACGGCTCAAGGTATCTGAAAGAATCATTTCTTTCCCAGGTCGGTACTTGACTTGGCATCTGTATCCTTGTACCTTGATCAATAGTCTCTGTAGACAAGGTGGTGCGCTTCTTAGAGGTTTCTTCCAAATTGTCTCCAAAGGCCTGTGATCTGTTATCACAGTGAATTCCTTCCCGAATAGGTATGTATGGAATTGGGTGATACCAAACACTAGGGCTAAGGTTTCCCTCTCTATGTTTGAGTAGTTGGACTGTGCATTGGAGAGACTTTTGGATGCAAAAGCTACAGGTTTGCCATCTTGGAGCAGGCATGCTCCCAGCCCTTTCATTGATGCATCTACCTCAACGGTTGTCTCTTTCTTTGGGTCAAAGAACTGCAGGCATGCACCCGATGAGACTGCGCTTTTCAGGCTGTTTAAGGCATGTTCGTGATCCTCGTCCCAGACGAATGGAATTTCCTTGTGAAGGAGTTCACAAAGTGGTGTTGACTTCTCTGATAGATTAGGAATGTATGGTGCTAGGTATGTGAATAATCCTAGGCATCTCTGAACATCTTCCTTGTCCTTGGGTGAAGGCATTGTATTGATAGCTTCAACCTTGCTTGGATCTGGGAAGATTCCAGATCTTGTGTACATGGATCCAAAGTAGCTGATAGCTTCCTTCTTGATAGTACACTTGGAGCTGTTGAACACGAGTCCTTCCTGTTTCGCTGTCTCCATGAGTATGTGGAGATTCTTGTCGTGTTCCTCCTCTGTTTTCCCGACAATGGCAATGTCGTCTGCGATACATACGCAACCAGGCACATTCTGGACGATCCTATCCATGTGTTGCTGGAAGATGTCTTGGCTTGTGCATAAGCCGAAGGGTAATCGTTAGAAACAATATCTCCCAAATGGTGTTCTAAGGTGGTAAGGTCTTGGCATTCCTCTGCTAGGTGTACTGACCAGTATCCAGCCTTTGCATCTAGCTTGGAGAAGAATTGAGCTCCTGCGAAGATTGGTTGGATTTCTTCCAAGGTTGGAATTTTGTGTGGACACCTTTTCAAGGCATCGTTCAACCTTCTGGGGTCAAGACATATCCGTATGGATCCATCTTTCTTCACAACGGTGGTCATCGAGCTACACCAATCTGTGTGGTGTTCTATCTTTCTGATGACTCCTTGCTTCTCCATGTTAGCTAGTTCGGCTTTGATCTTGTCCTTCAGGTGGACACTGCACTCTCTAGGTGCGTCTATGGTGGGCTCTGCATCATCTTTCAGATGCAGCATTGCTTTCCCGCTAAAGCTTCCTATGGCATCAAACTGACCTGGGTATGTTTGTTTAAGGTCACTAACACTTGTGATAGGTGTATGTGTAGGTGTGTCCTTGTGCATTGTATGGATTGTGATAATCCCGAGATCTGTGCAACCTAACAACCCTGAGATAGCTGGTCCATTCACGTCTGCTATGTAGAATGTATGTGTATACCATTCTGGACTCTTGTATCTACACTTTATGTCTAGTGTACCAACGCATGGTATTGATATTTCACCATATGCTACTAGCTTTACTGGTGTACGTTTCACTACTTGCCTCCACTTGTCACCATATATTTGTTTGGCTGTGCGTACTGTGATAGTATTAGCGCTTGCCCCAGAGTCTATCTTCAGATATAGGTAATGCTGACCTGATTTCTGTGGGCATATGATGTCAATGTTTGCAAAAGCTACTGTACCCTTTGAGTTGATCACTGTGTGTGGTCCGATCGTGTGTATGGTGTCAAAATGTTCGAAGTTTGATGGACCTGCTGATTGTTGATGTTCATGATCTGTGCTAGTATCATGTTCAGTGTCCATTTCACTAATCGGTTTATACTTTTGACCCTTTGATTTTGATCGTGATTGGTTACCGTGTTTCGGTTTACGGTCATCAGACTTATGGTCATCTGATCTACGATCTGGTTTTCGACTACGATCGTTCTTAGCCTTTCTACAGAACTTGGCCCAATGGCCTTTTGTGTCAAAGGCACGACACACATCGTGGTGATGATGGCTAGCTGAACTCGATATCGAGTACGTAGCTCATGAAATATCATTATTTCTGTAAGATATTATGAATATCTATAGTATTATTTGTCAAAGCAAATAACTATTTTACGGTAAGTTTGTTGAATTGGAGTCCCTCAAAGTCTTACGTGATGTTTTTTAATTGGTTCAATGCTTATTGTTCCGATCAGGTAGAATGACGGTGCAGGGATGTAAACATGCATATCAAGCTTGACTCGTAACTTCTGATTGCCGTTATACACGCATTTTTAGAACGAACGAAAGGCACTTCGATGTTATTTCAAGAGCTTTAATTTATTTTCCTTCATCAAACTATCAAGGGTAAACCATTATATTGTGGATATATTTTGACAATTAAATTAATGCCTTTAGTATTACGATTTAATTGCAATAGTCTGATCAACATTTTAGTCTTCTGTGTGGCACTTTCTTGCTCTCGTCTTCAGTGGGTCATCGATCTATTTCCACTTGCGTTTCTGAACGCACTCGATCGGTACCACGAGGCGCGATTCCTTTCTTGCAGCCTCAATTTTAGAGCGATAAAAACACCTACCGTCAACTGAAACAATATCCATTTATTTCTAAAGCATATTTATTTGATTATATTGAAATATAAGTTTGTGAAATGCATATTTTTAGTTCTATATTTCAAAATATCAGTGTGAAATTAATTTTGAAAAACCCGAAACCCGAAAACCAAAAACCGGGTTTCAGCTCGACGGTCGGGGACCGGGCGGGGACCCGTTTCGACTCAGGCCTAGATATAATCTAGTAATATTTTGTTAATATTATCTGAAAACAGGTTTAATGTTCACACCTCTGATTTAGTTTAATTTTAGATTTAAACTTTACTGGTTTAGTTATTATGCAGACCCCTGTGTCAGTGATTGAGCACAGTTATAACTTGATTAGGCTATTCTGAGCAGGCTTTATGAACCTTTATATGCTCATACACACATCACCATTCACGTACGAGTTCATCGGGATTATGCAGTAGCATCAGTGTCTCGGTACACTGTGCTGTATGTACGGTGCACGTACTATGCATACGAAAAAGTGCAACGTGACAAATCGCTAATCGACGATAATTTTGCTAATTATACTTCCCAACTGTTGTGAACTGGATCAATTGTGTCTTCAAAAATCGAAACTTGATTTTGAAGATCCCAGCAGCTGCCACCATGATGAGTTTGAGGGTCTTAGATTTGGTAGATACTCATGATAATAGACGAGTCGGCAGTCAGGTTTGTGATGATGGTGAACATCTTTATTGAACTACGACGGATACCGGATATATCGGATATCGTATATCGTAACAGAGAGTAGAGACTGCATTGTCAATTGGAGATTTCCATATCACTAGTGAGCTCAATTTAGTTTTTAAAAATTAAAACATTTTCATTTTTTGTCTGGATCTTCTTAAACTCTCACTGATATGCAAGAAGAAGGAAAAATAATAAATGAGGACAGGAAGAAAAGGGAGAAGAATTATTTTTAAAAATAGAGAAAGAAAATGGAGGAAATACAGATATAGAGAAAGGAGGTAAAGTCTAAAGAAGGATAAGAAGTTACAAAAAAAATATAAAAGAAGAAAGAAGAAACAAAGAAACAAAAGAAGGAACAAATAGAGGAAGGAGAAAAGGAAGAAGAAAGGATAGTGAAGAAGGAAAAGGAAGTTAAGGAAAAGGAAGTTAAGGAAAAGGAAGTTAAAGTTGATACTCTAAGCAAATAAATGTCCCTTAATTTGTTACCTACGGCAACTATATGTTATTTTTAAGTTTTTCAATTACTTAGTATATCACAAAAAAATTCTGTCTACTCGAAATCCTCAATTGAAATGTCGAAAATATCCGCCTCTCTTTGCATAGAAAATCAGTCACGACGCTGGTCTACTATTTATGACCTCACGTCCGGGAGAGAGTATATTCACGTACCCGGATGTTCCATAGCAAACATGTGCAGAGTGATACGATTTTCAGCATATTTTTGTTTCAAAGGCTGAAAAGTCTAATAAATCATAATTCTATGTACAATTCTTTACCTTCCCCTAGTACTTCATAGTATTAATATCAATTCCCCTTTTAAAAATTATGACATATACATGCCAACGATGTGCTATTAGTCGATATTTTCACCATGTAATTTTTGTTTTGGTGTTGAAATCGGCCCAGGGACGGAGTGAACAGTAGCTGTCTACCCATGCACAGTTCATTACCATACACTACAGCGATCTCCCGATGGTTTCTTCTTCCTTTTTCCCATGTCTTTCGCCTTCCTTGGCCCTGAACATCCTTCATCTACCAATTCTGACACCGGTAGTCAGGAGCAAGTCTTTGTTAGTTGTTTTTCTTAGCTGGCAACGTCGCTTTCATTCTCTTGCAATTGCCGATAAACATATAACTAGCGCACGTACGTTCCATCACAAGCAAGCAGCGGCTTGGTCTTACCTTCCGATTCAAAATATTATAGAGGAAGCGCGCTTGCATGATCTCGTTCAAGTTTGATATTTTACAACATAAAATGTTTAACTGGTACTGTATCCTTTTTTGAGGCAGTCACACACATCTATGATAAGTACTATCATAGTTCTAGACCTATTCGTTTTACAAAACTGCTCATGTACATCTGATGACAATATGATGCATCCGCCTATTCATAAGTGCACGATTTAACTTTAATTCCTAAGCAGTAAACTCGTCTTAAATCTCTACCAAAAAGGTGAATATGAGGATATAAAAAGAAATCAGCGACTGGAAAATGTTGCTTCGTTATTCTTCATTCAAATGAAAACAGAAAATCCATCAAATATACTCCTTAACAACAACAAATCTAAGCTCTGACAGGATAGCATTTACGTAGGGATATCACTGCCATTCACTCTCACTGAGCCCATGACTCCCGTTCGTGACGTCACGGATAGAGGCCCGACTCTACGTGCACTTCCGGGTTTCAGACTTAGATATTTTGGTAGAGTTTACTCGAATAAATTCATTATTCTAAACTTGTTTTGTCGGGTGGACATCATTTGGTGTTATTATGGGGGTTAAAAGCTTTCTATTTATGTAATTATCTCAGTATTTGGGATTGTCTTAGAGTATCAACTTTAAGGAAGTTAAGGAAAAGGAAGTTAAGGAAAAAGGAAAGGAAAAAGAAGAAGAAAAAGGAGATGAGAAGAAGAACGATACAGAAGAACAATAAGAAAAAGAACCATTGCCATTGATTAGGCATAACATTACTCATTTAGTTACCTCTGTAATCTACCCCTGAATTGAGTTTAACGACAACTGGTCTGCCGATGATGAGCTTCAAGAAATCACTTGGTGTTTGTTTCCTTGCCGTCGTAGCAGAAGTCATGATGTCAAACCAAAGTAAGTCACTAGTCTTTAGATGAATCCACAGCTGTTTGACAGAGTTCAAGATCCGCAAGTAATGTCGTTCCACTAAAGTGAACGTGAAGAATTCTCAAGTAGTCAGACTCAAACAAGCTGATGATAACAAGAAAGTTAAATAAATGTAAGGAATTAATGTAAGCTATCGCTTGCTGCTACAGGGCGAGGTACCTTGCAGTCTCATATTTTTAAGAGCACGAGGAAGAAATTATAATCAACCTTGATGAAGAACAACAACCAAAAACCATTACTAGAATAATGTCTTCATTCCCTTTGCTTTGCCTTTGGACATGTTGGAGACACAAAATTGCTGTCAGTTAAAACACTACAACATTGTCAATTCCTGGGACTGAAGATAAAATTTGTTTTAAATGTAACTGATATTTATAACGCATTTAAGACTGCACTGTATGTATAGAACATCGAAAATAAATAAATTACATTACATTGAAAACAGAATATACACAAATTAAGGCATATTCTCTGTTTATATTATTATAATCACCTTTCTCGAAAGAGTTTATGAATCTTGGCATGCGCGCGAGTCCGTCAATCAATAACCTTATCACAGCAGTTCACAATTTAATTATGTGAAATTCACTCGACAAAAAGTGATTATTGAATAACATCTTTCATGGAAAAAAACAAAATTTCAACAGATATTTATTTTTATTTACTCTAATTTATCTTAGTTTCTCATATATAAATTTCGTAAATCGCAAAATTGCACACAAATTTAACATTTTTCGCTGAATAGCTGAAGAGCAGACTAGTTTGGGGGGAATTCCCAAGCACTTCCCGAGCTACATGTAGCTCTAGCTACTTCGTGGATGCCCAACTAATTTGTGATGAAAGTTGGGAGAATCTTCATTGACGCCCTAAAATGTCATGATCTTCATCATTGCTATTTGCATGAGCAATATCACAAGTCCAATTCAATTTCAGGAAAAAGGAGTGCAAAGTCAAGACTAAGCTGTGAGGTGAGTTATGCCTATATTAATCTGCCTCTTATTCTTATAATATTTAAAATAGCAAAAATTCATTTCCCCCTATTATACTACATGCAGACACAGTATAGTGACAGTACAAATACAACATCGTGTCATTGTCATACTCATGTGAGTCATATATAGGTCTACACCATAACAATCACTGAATCAGTCCTGATTATAATTTACATTTTACTATACATACCCCGGCTGAAGTGCAAATACTAGTGTTTTCTGCAGCATATTAAATTTTATGAATAAAATCGCTGGAAAATAATGTGCATAATGTGCTTATCTAATAATAGTAATACTAAAGTTTATGAACACATATTTTCTTGACACTTAGATCATCCTGTTAGCTTAAGTTGAGATCTTAGTTGGGTTAAATTTACAACAATTAATTAAGGTTAATTTTTGGTCTCCTGATTTCCTGCAGTGTGCACCTTTGACATCATAGCGTAGACATGTTAGGCCCCCCCCCCCCCTCCTTTAAATCTATGCCTTGGCATGTGTAGACCAAAAGTTTCAGTCTCCTGTATTGACAGGCAAGCTTACTATCCCATTTAAAATTTTCATTGTTTTATAGGATGGCTGCAGGTGGCAGGGGAAAATCTGCATTTCTTTCTGATGACGTTCAAATATATGAGCTTTCCGAAACCATTGATGCTCCTCGCAACTATAAAAAGATTGGTATGGACTTACTAGATTCTGATGCCGACGTTTCGAGCATTATTGGACAGACGTCAGTTGACTATGAAAATGTGGTTTTCAATTGTTTAATTCTTTGGAGAAACGCCCATGGAGTTGGAGATGGACAGTGCCGAGAATTGGTTATGATTCTAAAAGAGTGTGGATTGACAGATGCAGCCAGCTGGTTACAAGATGGTAAGTTGAGACGGCTACTGTCTGTGATGGATTATTCTTGATAAAGTGCAGGTGATACATAACAATTTGTGTTGTGTCATGCTTCTGTTTCTAACAGTTTTTGTTGACCTGTTCCTTGGTTGTTAAAGTGGGTGAAAACACAAGGAACATTAACAAAAAAAATTGTATTATAGAAAAGTTTGTTGGAAATAGAGGCATGTCTGAACAAAATTGCAATTTTCACCAGTTCAAATTAATTATAAACAAAATGTAAATAAAAGGTCAGTGAAAGTTTGAGATTTAAATCAATTTTAAGGTTATATGTGAGCTACCAGGTACTCCATTTTTGTTATCATGAAATTATCAAAGATCCCTTCCATAAGTACATGTAAGTATATGGGAGGCGCGATAGCTCAGTCGGTAGAGCAGTGGTCTCGTAATCCGGTTCCAAACCAAGGCGATGTGCTAGTGCCCTTTGGTAAGGCATTAATCCTCATTACCAGGTCCCTCGGAGAGGACCTAAAGCCATCAGCCGTCTGGTTGCTAACTTACAAGCATTTATGCTTTCTTAGCAGTCAGGTAAAATAACCACCATTCATTCATTTAATCATGTAAGAACATCTTTCCAACAATAGGCAAAGATGTACGAAAGCGTTTCCTTTTCTTATTAAAAAAAAAGGAAATTCAAAATAAATTTATCTATTGACAAAATAAACCTACCGGTAGTATAGAGTATAGAGTATAGAGTATACCTAGATTTGGTATTAAGTTATATTTGTATAAAAGAATTTGCCATCATTGTTTGACTTTCACTTCTTCAAAATTTGATATTCTATTTATCATTAATTAAGCTGATGTTCTCACTTATTCTTACTTCGGTCTTTATTAGCATTCATGAACAATACATGTTATGATCTTGGATAAGGGCCTTCTCCTTTAGATTATGATACATACAGTTATATAGAAGGGTAAAACTATCATTGAAATATAAAAAGAAATAAAGAAAATATCTTTTATATCACATTATAATCATAATTTTGTCTTTTCCTGATATCCTCTGGTTTCAGAACAAGGAGAAACATCAAAGTGTCTGAGTAAAGATGGCGTTTTGCTTGACATATCCTCTATGATTGATGGTCCGGAGTACCATAGCAAACTGGGTCTAATACTCGTGGGGGATAAAACCACTCTTTCAAACATGATTGGCGGCAGTAGACCACCGAACTACAAAGAAGCCCTCTTCAAATGCTTTATCAAGTGGAGGAATAGAGAAGGATCAAGTCTGGAATCATCCAGGAAACTTCGAAAGATCCTCCACAAACGGAAGCTGAGCACCACTGTAACCCTGTTAGAAAAACTAGAGCCAGGACTCCTTAAGAGAGGTAATCTGCTAGTTAGAATGGTTGTGTGTGTGTGTTTGTCAATCAGGCATGAGAAAATACCCTCTTTTTTGTTTACATGAATTACTCTTTTTTAACCCGATAATTCGGGCCATGTCAAACCTGGGACCCGTTTCACAAAGCCTTTTTTCAATGACAAATGACCAAAATCAGTGACAAATCTGCTGATAACCAATCAGAAGCAAGGATTTCAGTAGCCTATATTAAACACAAACTGTCATTTGTCACTGATGAAACGCCCTCTGATTATTGAACAGTAATAACTCCTGTGATGCGTGAAAGTGTCAAAGGTGACTAAGATATTGCTTTTTTGTATTTTGTTGCTATTGATGTTGCTATAAAACAATATGTGCACAAACCAGCTATACTATTTGAATGGCTAAAAAATGGCTTTAATTAGAACATATAAAGCAGCTCTTCCCTATATACCCCTGAAACCAATTATAAGAGCTTTAAAAAAAAGAAATTTCAAGGAGGAGAAAAAAAAACCAAACTCTCACCTACTTTGGTTTTATGTTGTTTTATTTTCAGATGAAGATCCAAGGCGAATGAACACCTGCAGGGAACAGGAGGCAGGACTCCATACAAAAGGATCCAGATGAGGATTTCAATACTTGGGGATCATGGGTGTCATTCACAGCAGCAGAAGCTTGTATAGACCAATATTTTACCATGTCATATATTTTTTCTGCATGTGTATGAAAATAATTTTTAGCAGTGCCTTGTGATGACGATGATGATGATAGTGATGGTGATATTGGTGAGGGTGATGATGATAGTGATGATGCTTCTCGTGATGATGATGGTGATGGTGAAGATGGTTGTTTTCTTTACCCGAATGCATGCTTGTAAATAGGCAACCAGGAGACTAATATCCAAGGGGTAGGGGAATAAGGATTAACGTCTTTCCGAAGGGCACTATACCGTGTGTCTCAAAAAAAACGTAACACTTTTGAAATGGTTGCCAAATTGAGCATATATAATTTTATGAAAAAATGTTGATATGTATGGAAAGCTAAAGGACCAACCTTTCATATGATATGAAAAAATTGAAAAAAAAATCATGCTTCGATGAACAGTGTTCACTTAAGTTAGAGGTATGAAAATGGGCCTGCGCAGGATTTTTCCTTCCAATTTTGGACAGGTAAGTTACTTTTAGCATACAAAATAAGTTTGATATGAGATATTCATGATCGATGGATTAAGAGTTAAAAGGATGTTTTGAATACCAGTCCTTTCTCTCTGTCATTTATCAATCCCCAAACACCACCCCTGCCACACACACACACACACACACACACCAACTTCCACTCCCATCTTATTGTATCATTGATCTGGTAGATGTGAACAGGATGAAGGAAGAATGGGAAAATGTTAAATTGAAATACCGTATTCAAAATCATAATTGACATTATGCAACCCACTCTCCTCCCCCCCACAACCTTTTCCCATCCCATCACCTACCCCTTGCCTTTTCTTTATCAGTTTTCTTCCGTAAGTTTGGTGGATCATCAATCACATTTTATTCAGGTTTTATGAATGACCCAAACATGTAATAGCTAAGTACATCATTCATTATGCATTGAAAATACCAGAATTCGAGGTATTCAAAATATCCTTTTGATTCAAAATATCCTTTTGATCCATCGATCATGAATATCTCATATCGACCTTATTTTGTAAGTTACAAGTAATTTACCTGTCCAAAATTGGAAGGAAAAATCCTGCGCAGGCCCATTTTCATACCTCTAACTTAAGTGAACACTGTCCATCGAAGCATGATTTTTTTTTAATTTTTTCATATCATATGAAAGGTTGGTCCTTTAGCTTTCCATACATATAGACATTTTTTCATAAAATTATATATGCTCAATTTGGCAACCATTTCAAAAGTGTTACGTTTTTTTTGAGACACACGGTATAGTGCAGCAATCTTCTAGTTATGAGACTAGCTCCCACTCTACACTGAGCCTCCAGGTGCAATGTCAAGGAATAAGAAAGATCTATTTAATGTAGAATGACCATGTGTGAGAGAGCTGCAAGAACAGGGCACTGGATTATCCGATATACTGAGAGCAGCTCATCGGCTTTCTGAATTGCATGCTTGCATCTAAAAGCTTCGACTAGAGAAAGAAAAAAATACTTGGTCATATCAAAAGACATTAGAGTCTCTTGGAAAAAGAAAAAAAGTGCATTAAGTCATAAATCTAAAATAATGAATTTGTTTAAAACTTCAGGTATTGTGTGTCTTGTTGGAATTAGCAATGAGCCTTATTCACACAAATGCATGTTAAACTGCTTCAAAAAGTACATCAGCAAAATACTAATATGGAAACAAATTATAGTACATGTCACAAATTTGTACATGTACATGAGAAGACAGCGATCACAGAATACACCTAGGGGCCTTTGTTCATTTTTGCCTTGCCTTACTTTTCATTTACGCATACATTTCTTTTACCTTGCTGAAGCAGTTTTTTAGGCAGTATATGATGTCTGATTTAGGCTTTGCATTTTTCAGGTTTACATATATGTCTGGTAGCTCTAACTATTGTGCTGATTATGGATTTCAGCCATTCTATTTGTATCATTTATGTTTCCAGTCATTTGAAATAAAATAGTCTAAAACTATATAAATACTGTATGAAAAATAGACCAAGAAAATATATTTTCTAATTATTTCTTCACTCTTAAAAATAGATGGAAAATAGTACTGAAATAGATTTAAAATATTTTAAAAAATAGAAGAAAAAAATATTTTTAGCCTGTGTGTTTTGGAACGCTTTAAAAATAGCGAAGAAATAGTTATATCATTCATGTTCATGGCAAGCCACAAGTCTTTGAATTTTCATATCAAATTACAGGAATGTTGAAATTGGGATATAATAAGTGTAAGGTAGTGCTTCCAACTGAAATGACTATCGGTAATACATACATGTATTATAGATCTTCATGTTTGTACAGTAAATCTTTAGGCCTCATCTATAGAGGCTTCATTTGTTGTATATATATATACAGTGCGTCCCAGAAAAAACGAAACCGAGAAGTATCGATGTTTTAGCATAACTTAATCACAACCATAATTACTGAATCATACATATTTGGAAAGCTTAGAGTCTCCTCTTTCAGTTGATGCTACTCACGTGATGCATATTTCACGCATGGGTGATTAAAAGCAATTTGAAGGAAGGAAACCAAAAAGTAATTTGGCGGGCGGTATCTGAATTTCGAAGAAAAATTCATATTTCTAGAAGGTTCATTTTCTGCTCTTTCATATGATACCTCAATCAAGAAAAATGAGCCAGGAATAACAAAGTTCTGTTTGTTTAAAGTAGCCCTTACATTTTCATAATTTTAACAACCGAATTCGTTTTCACTGGGTGCCTGCCGTAGCAAAAAGCAGATTTGACAAAAGACTTAACTCCGTTTCGTTGACAATCAGCCATGCATGAAGACTCTCGTCTACGGCTGATTGTCAACGAGACGGAGTTAAGTCTTTTGTTAATTTCGTTTATTGATACGGCAGGCAGCCAGTGAAAACGAATTCGTTTAATAAAATTATGGAAATGCAAACACTATTTTAAACAAACAGAACTTTGTCATTCCTCGCTCATTTTTCCTAATTGAGGTGTCATATGAAAGGGCAGAAACTCAACTTTTTAGAAATGTGACTTTTTATTCGAAATTCAGATACCGCCCGCCAAATGTATTTTTGGTTTCCTTCCTTCAAATTGCTTTTAATCACTCATGCGTAAAATATGCATTATCTGAGTAGCATCACATGAAAGAGGAGACTCTAAGCTTTCCAAATATGTATCATTCATTAATTATAGTTGTGATAAAGTTATGATAGGACATCGATACTTCTCGGTTTCGTTTTTTCTGGGACGCACTGTATATACAATGTAAGTACTTTAGATTTAGATTTAATGTATTAACCATTATTCACAGTAGGTTTAAATTCTAAACTGCCACATTGTTTAGAGTATACATGTATGTTCTGTTTATGACATTATGTTCATCAACGGTGATATGCGGACATCCAATATTAGTTCCATTGGTCAACCAAAGAGGGCAGAGGGTTAAAGAGGATTTTGGTTGTGATTATACCTAGTCCAACATCGATTCCGGGTCAGCTAAAAGCCTTAATCCAACCCTTAAAGCAATACTGAACTGATGAACTTTCTGCCGTAGCGTTCTG
This sequence comes from Strongylocentrotus droebachiensis, assembly GCA_035222895.1. Lineage (NCBI taxonomy): Eukaryota > Metazoa > Echinodermata > Echinoidea > Camarodonta > Strongylocentrotidae > Strongylocentrotus > Strongylocentrotus droebachiensis. The sequence goes on along the minus strand of JAVYIG010000591.1, from coordinate 446,752 downwards.
TGTATTGCACAGCGCCATCTCATGGTCAACTTGCCAACAGTGCGTATCCCAATACCAAATTTCCACTTTGCTGATAGAAGACTTGAATCTAGAACCAACAGCGCAGCTATAGGGAAGCAGCAAATTAATCGACCATACTGCTACAGCTGACTTGAGATCGTGCTAGACAGGATTTTGAAGTAGTGGCTTTACAAATTACAGTACAAATGACCACTGAGATGTATCCACTCAGAAGGACCTTTAAAAGCTACCCATCTTTAATACAGAGTGGGGTGAAATTTGTGCCTTTTACACCAGGGTGATTAAAGTTCATTATCTTTTGTCAACGTTACAGTACCATGAAGCAGATATGTCACCTAATAGTGTTATAATCATCTGCTTTCCTCTGAAAATGCATGTCAGATGAGAAATAAGCAAAGGACATAGTGGTCTTATTTTTGATGTTTTAGAATATAAAAATGCTATTTGTTTCCTTGCTTCCCTCAGGAGGTTAGTTTCAGAGATGCTTTAGTGATCTGTAACTGTGCGTACTTAGGGTTATACTCTATTGGCCTGTATTATACCAAAAAATGTAAACCGGCGCTGGATTTAAGCCTTTGTTTAAAATCAAGTTTAGTAAAGGAATTTAGTCTGAGGTTTAAGGTTTTCTTCTGTTAAATACGACAGACCGAGCGTCATGCAGGCTTAACTTATGTAGAAAGACGGACCTATCAGTTTCACTGACTTTATTGGGAAAGTCTTTTAATACCATGTAAATATTTGAAGTGTTTACTTTTCTACATTAATATTAAGTTACACTGAAAGATTACCTCAGACGTTTACGAGGTCATAATTCAGTACTACGATGTAATACATCAGGTAAGAGGCAGTTTATTGTAACAGTGCAGCTTTACCAGTCCAGAACTAATGTCCTTTGGCAAGACATTAATCCACATTCGCCACTTTCCATCCAGGTGTAAAATACTTAAGCAACGAATCATGTAATTTCTGTGATCATACCTTAAAAATGTACAACTCGTGTAATTTGCCTTGATTAATTTTTATGTCACAGGGATCAAATCTAATGGAAAGTTTCAAGATGTACTTCTTTTAAACATTCCAAATTTTCACTTTCAAGGATTTTATTTGTATTATTCTATTAGACAGGAGTTTATGTGTGGGGAAATGTTATTACTTGATTACCGTACTTATATGTCATATTTATCACTGAATCTGCAGCATAGAGTGTAGTATATAGTGGAATTCTGTCTGTATTAAGTTACTACTTAGTCTCACTGTGAAAAGGTTGGGCAATATTTTTTCAACACTTTGCCCAACGTTGTGCCAATAGTCAGGCGCGTAGCCAGGGGGGGGGGGCGGTGGGGGCGGTCGCCCCCCCAAAAAAAAAACGCCGACCAAAAAAAAAAAAAGAGAGAAAAAAAAAGAAAGGAAGAGGACGTAGGAAGAAAAAGGATTAAGAGTCGAGAACGGTGCAACGAATCGTCTTCTTTCTCTAACAATTTAATGAAACGTCTAAGCTTCCGCGCTTCGCGCGGGAGGGGAGGGGGAACTGAATTCAGATAAGGATTGAGAGTCGAGAACGGTACAACAAATCGTCTTCTTTCTCTAATAATTTATGAAACGTCAAAGCTTCCGCCGGGAGGGGAGGGGGGGGGGGGACCGAATTCAGACAAGGATTAAGAGTCGATCGAGATTGGTACAACGAATCTTCTTCTTTCTTTAGTAATCTAATAAAACTTCAGAGCTTCCGCGCTACAGCTTCCGCGGAGGAAGGGGAACTTGATACAAAAAAAGGATTAAGAGTCGAGGACGGTACAACGAATCGTCTTCTTTCTCTAATGAAACGTCAAAAGAAACTGAATTTAGATAAGGATTAAGAGTCGAGAATGGTACAACGAATCGTCTTTTTTCTTTAATAATCTAATAAAACTTCAGAGCTTCCGCGCTACGCGCGGAGGCAGTGGAACTTGATTCAAACAAAGATTAAGAGTCGAGGACGGTACAGCGAATCGTCTTCTTTCTCTAATGAAACGTCAACAGAAACTGAATTTAGATAAGGATTAAGAGTCGAGAACGGTCCAACGAATCGTCTTCTTTCTCTTATAATTTGATGAAACCTCAAAGCTTTCGCGCTTCGCGCGGGAGGGGGGGGGGATACTCCCCCTCCCTGCACCCTCCCCCTAGGGAGCGCGCTACGCGCGCTCTGTAAGTGATTCACACGCTTCGCGTGCTCACTGACTACCGCCCCCCCTAAAATGAAATCCTGGCTACGCGCTTGCCAATAGTCAACCCAACCATCTATTGGGCAATATTTTGCCTATATTGGTAAACGTAAGTACCCTACTTCACACGTGCATAATCGTTTCGTATTTTGACCAAAATTTGGGCAAAGATATGACCTTCAACTGTCCGACAAGGGTAGCCCACTTGTTGGGAAAATCTTGACCAACTGTTGGGCAAAATACGAAAATATTGCCCAATAGATGGTTGGGTTGACTATTGGCAAAGTGTTGGAAAATATTGCCCAACCTTTTCACAGTGCTTTTACCTCGAAACTTAAGCATGTAGTTTCTTTTTCTTTTTATGAAAATGTCATCAAATTCATTGTGATATGATATCACATGCTATATAGAAACCCGATTTTATCAAGTAATAATTGATTGAAAGGTTTTTAATTGACTAATTTACTATAACAAATTGAGAGATATGACCTGGTTTCGCTTTTACAGTGTATATTGTGTCTTTTTAATATGAAATGTTGTATGCGCCCGTTTGCCATTAGGGCATGTTGCATTAATATTTTTGATACAGAGTGCCGGAAAGAGTGTCCCTAAAGAAAAGAAAGTTTGTTTGTAAACTACTCAAGATTCTATTTTGTCAATTCTTACATCATGTTAGAAAGCTCATTTTCTCATCTTTCATACGCCCCACAACTATGAGCAAGAAGTCATGCACGACCAATTTCAGACAATCTGAAGCAGAAATGTCAGAAACACAATTGTCCAAAATAAAAAGAATGGCTGCTACATTTTGTTCGTTATGATTTTTTAAGGAAAGAAAAGGAATTTATTTGTCATTGGAAATACAAATCATTCAAAAGCTCATAATCTCATCTTCCACCATGGCACCATGAATATAATAGAAGGATTACGCTGGGACCGAGCAGGCACACATGATTTATGGGTAAAATTACATTTGTTGAAATACCTCATTTCATTTCCTAAAACAAAATGGCACATATGTGTGTAATCAATCGTAACTTTTGCTGCCTGCTCGGTCATGCTGGATCCTTCCATAATGATTATGGTCTCATACAAAAGAAGAGAATATGAGCTTTCCAATGATGAGTATGTTTAACGATATCATTCCGAAACCGTAATCTCAAATATAACAGCCATCCACTTATGTTTTACAATTAAGTTAGGTTTCTGAGTTTGCCACATCGGACTGTCTGAAATTAGTCATGCGTGGCTAATTTGTAATGATTTTGGTGCCTTTATGAAAGAAGGGAAATTGAACTTTCCAATCATATATTCACCGGCCAAGGAATAATTTGAAATTACGAGTTATTTACCTGTAAACTTGGGTCTCCTTCTTCAGGGACACCCTGTTTATAGATCGTGACTTTTCAAAAGGAATGTGGATTGTGATATGAAGAATATATGTTTTTTGTATACAGCATTCAGAATGCTTGAATGTGAGTTTTCTCATTATGCAAAAGATATAATTAATACGAATAAACAGTTACATTTACATAACTAAATTCTTGATATTGTACTAGTTTTATTGATATCTTGACACATGGGGAGCTCTTTCATGCAACAGAGAATAGGATTTCACTATTTAAAAAAAAAATCAATAACCCTTAAATTTCAGGAGATCAGGAAAATGGATTCTTCTTAAAGCCCCACTGTACTACTTGTAGCTACTTGCTCCCTCTATATAGAAAACAATGCCTAAGCGATGCCCGTTGGTCCCCCATGATCCTCTTTTTCTTATGTTAATCGAGAGCTGAGTTGATGGGATAACCACCTGTCAGTGACCACGCCAATCCCTCTAATCCCTCCTGGCCAAACTAGTGCAGAAATTTGATTTTTCTTCTATCGATTGTTAGTTTGTTTGTATGTTTTCTTCTATATTCCTCATTTTCTTCAATCTCTCTACCTATCTATCTATCTCACTGATCAAATAAGAAGATTGATATTATAGGAGGGATTTTCCCTGGGATTTTTTTAAAATCTCGAAAAAGAACACCAGGGCTTCTCAAAGTCCGGACCACCCTGGACAGTGTCTCCAATTGCTTTTTTTAAAGGTACAGATATTTCAAAGTGTCAAGGAAATTTAAAGAAAAATCAAAATGAATGTAAGAATTTAAGAACTTCAAGGGGCTCCACCCCCTAGACTCCCGGCAAAGGCTCCCCCTGCACCCCATATTATGTAAAAATATAACTGGTTCCCAAGACAACCTCTTGTTGCATAAAATTGTCGTTAGGAGAGAGTGTGAGTTTCATGTAGTTTAAGCTTCTAACAACCACTCCTGTGGACTTTTTATTATTTACACAATTTCTTGATGTCTGCTGCCTCGAAATCACTGAAGCGAAGAAAAGTAAGTTATCGTAGCAGAAATATCATTGTACTACTTATAGCTACTTGCGCCCTCTATGTAGCAAACAATGCCTAATCGGTGACCATTGGTCCCCATGTTCCTCTTTATCTTATATTAACTGAGAGCTGATTTGATGAGATAACCACCTGTCCAATGACCTTGCAGGGTGGTCTAATCCCTCCTGTAAACTAGTACAGATGGGCTTAAAATGAGTTTAAGAATGCTCAGAACCTGATTTGAATGAACGGCATTTTGACATAGAAAAATCAAAATGGCAAGTTTAATAAATACCTAATTGCGTACTGAAAAGATCAAACTGGCAACGAGACGCATTTTGATCCTTGCAAATGCATAAAATGGTACCGTATGTTTGGCATTTAAGATTGCTCCCCCAAAACAAATTAAATTTAAAAAAAATAAAAAAAAATAAAAATACGAGCGGCCCGAAAATGACGAGCGGGCGGTCGAGGACAACCAAACAACTTTTTTTTTTTTTGGGGGGGGGGGCCTAATCTAAGTTCCATTTCATTGGTTTAAGGTTTGAAAATTGAAACTCAATATTGCGTTAAAGTTATAACAGAAAAGACAATCTTTATTTTATAATTCCACGGGGGTGATTTTTAATTTTGCAATCGCCCCCGTGAGCAACCTGACGGGGGTGATTATGTAGCTCACGGGGGCGAATCGCCCATCGCCCCTGTGTATTTTGAGCGCTGCTTCCAAACCCTTTGATCGGATAAATAACGAAAAGCTGTTTACGAAAATTGGTGATAGAGGCATTGTTAAGTAGGCCTACAAGATTAAGATGGGGGCAGGGGCGGATCCAGCCGACGGCAGGGGAGGGGGCCCAATTCGTGAGAAAATATTAAGCGGCGAAACAGCCGGCCGATAATTCGCTCGCACCCCTCCCCCTTGAGCGCCAGGGGAGGGGGCCCATCCCCCAAAAAGTAAAATTAACGTTTTTTTACACGTTTTTTCCCCTAGGGGTGGAGGAAATAGTGTCTCTGAACCGTTCCATGTCAGTAATGGAGTTAGACAGGGTGCTATACTTTCTCCCTTTCTCTTTAACCTGTACATGGATGGTCTATCTGACAATTTGAATGCTTGTAAACAAAAGGCTGTGCAGTTGGTGGTATGGTAGTCAATCATTAATGTATGCACATGATCTCGTTATTATTAACCTGTCAACTTCTTGGTTGCAGAGTTTGCTCAAAATGTGTTACGATTATGGAGATGATAAATATGATGGGAAAAGGGATTCATGTTATGATAATTAGATGTAAGAAGCACAGCAGATTGGTATTCCCGGGTTTTTATTTATGTGGAGCTAAACTCAATGTCTGAACAGAGGTCATGAATCTTGATTGTGAAATGAAGAATATATTCTGTCGACTACAGCATTCAGAATGCTTGAATGTGTGTTCTCTCATTATGAAAAAGAGAAAGATAGTACATATAAACATTACATTTACATAACTCAATTCTTGATATTGTACTAGTTTTGTTGATATCTTTACACATGGGGAGCTCTTTCATGCAACAGAGAATAGGATTTCACTATTATAAAAAAAAATATTCAATAGCCTTTAAATATCAGGAGATCAGGAAAATATATTCTTAAATGGAATTTTCTTCTTTCTTCTTCTGTCGTTTGTTAATTTGTTTGATCCTTTATACATCTTTTTATTTTATTTATCTAACTGATCAAATAAGATTATAAAGAGGGATTTTACCTGGGAACAAAAAGGAAGTTATCTTTAAACAATACCCAATCAAAAAATGAACTCTAAATGGTCTAATCATAGGCTAGTATGTATTTATGTTGTTTTGTTTTGCTTTTTTTGTGTTCGGTGAATGGCGCCATTGACTGTATTATGAGGGGAACCAAGAAGAGCATTTTGTCTTTCAGGCAGGCACTTGCTTGGGGGAGCTATGGTTCCTGAGAATCATTCGTTCTTACATGTGCCTCGGACAAAACTTCGGGGGGGGGGGGGGGGGCTTGAACCCTATAGGCACTCCTTTAAAATCGCAACTGATTAAAGTGGAATGCTTACTTCCAACCTCCAAATTATAGGATTCAGAAGTTTAGACAGTGGATTTTGTCTCCGATAGGTATACTTTGCCTGGCTTGTATTTTAAAAAAAATCTTGTTATTCAGTTAGAACTTTGGTCTTGATTAGGCCTGACGTCATGATTCAACGGGTCAAATAATAGTGTTATCACAAAGACACGAAATCATGAGTGCAGAAGATGTGGGGGGGGGGGGCGAATGCATCGAATGTTTGTATGGAGCAGCCCAAAGTCGAGAATGTTTTCCGACATTTTTTCCGGCTTTTATATGACTACGTGTATTTTCTCCCGGACTGATGTACCCAAAGTCCAGTCAGCCCGCCAAAAACCAACTAACTACGGGGTATGGGGTCTGAGGAGGGGGGGGGGGGGGGGAGAGAGGGGTATTGAGAAATATCCTCAAAAATGGTCGTAATAAGGGGAGGGATGCGTGGCCCTTTCGACCGGCCCATCTCGTGGATCCACATAATAATTTCTTTGATTGTCCTGGGGATTTGAGCAGTCTCTTCTGTTTTCTGACCGCCTTTTCCCTAGGTAATTTAGGAAACACCAAGCTTTATAACGTATACCGAATCAGAAAAAGAGATTAAGCTGCTAGAAAAAGCCTGTCATGATAGGCCTGCGTCTTTATGGTAAAAAGAAAGATCGATCGTTATGCATTATAAATCACATTGTATTCTAAATAGATAGTGAAGGTACAATGAGAAGGAAGATTGTCCATTTCGAAGCTGCACCTCAAATGAATGAACTGAAGTGTCCTTCAAACTTTGTGTCTTTTGTCGTCCGACAAAGACTAAATTTAATGTTTTGGTCTATTGGTCAAACTGAAAGGACTATGCACAAGAAACGCCACAAGCTCTATAGTATTGAAGGTAACTCTAATTCTTTGCAAACCTCTGTCTTCATTTCATTCAACAAATGTCTATAGCTCGTATTTTTTACTCCTCTATTTTTCCACTCCTACATTATTTTGTCATCTCTTTACGGATCTGCACTTGTTTCAGCCATTCCATTCCTTCTGTTCGATTGATAAAAACTACAAGCAAATGGCGGCCAGAGCAGAGTATATATTCTCAAATGAGTTAGCAGAAATTAATCTAAACCTTGCTATGTAGGGATAAGGTCAAGTTTAGTTCGTGACCTTATGACGTCAACGCAGAAGCTTAACACGCGAAATATATACCTCAGTGATATATCAGCGGCGACTCTGATCGAAGCACTATTACGGATTGGGTACACGCACTGCAGCGGATCACAACAAAACTTTCTACACGAAATATGACATGGGTAAATATATGTTTATGCCCCGGTTTACTAATGCGTACGAACAATTTTTTACAAGGTAATTGTACCTGAACGACCTGCGATAGTTCAGCGGTAATCAGGTGTATATAAGTTGCAAACATGGTCAAAGTCCGATCAAACGATACAGGCGAGAAGACTATACTTCTGGATTTATGAACGTATATGGATTTTGACAGATATGGATTTGGCTATCAACCGGCAGTGAATGAAACGTGCAAGTCGTGTTGCTTGGCAGGATATGCCAAATTCAAGATCAATTTGGTTACCACTCGAATGACCTGTTAATGCTACGTGAGAGTGAACTGAACATGGACTTTGCATTCCATGTCCTGCCTGATAAAGATTATTCCTCTTTCTGTTTATTACTGGATTGGCGATGAAATAACTTCGATCAGAAATCGGATTGGCAGACAGGATTCGTCGCATATTGATACTGATAGCGACGCGATGATGTAAGGCGATCACAGCTTGGCCTAATCAATCGTCAACCTGGATGACTCGACTAAAAATGAGGACGCAAATTCTATGCAGTTTATATTCCTGAATAGAATTATTACACATCGATGAATATTATTTTACTTTCGCCCTGCGAGGAAATGACTCGATCGGAAATTCATCTTGGTTACATTTGGACATTGATGAGTTATATTTCTATGTACATGGATTGAAATATACTCATAATTCATTAACCATTAGACATTGACGGGTGTATTGACTGGACCCTAAGTTACCCTGGGCCCGTGGCCACAGCTCAGCCGGAGCAATGACATCAATCGAATCTTGATTTGTGTGGAATCACGAAAAAAAAACTCTCATGGACTGTAAAAGGGAACGATTTGAAAACTGGAACTAGTGAAAATGGCTAGCTTTACAGCGAATCCACTCGGTCGTGTAAAATTGGTAAAATCTCTGGTGACGATTGTTTTCTGTATGGTTGTGGGGTATGCGCATCTTACCACCAAAACTGACTCACGCCAAAAGCAAATACTGCAGGAAACAAAACATGATGGTGCTTCCAGATCGAAGAACGTAGACAGAATCATCAAAGGTATATTAACATTACACTATTATAATACAGTCAAGCTGTAGAACGCAGATTGTGTGTTGTAGAGAGGCCACATGAATGGCTATAATATTATCTGTTTCCATTAGTTGGCCTAAATCTTGTCAATAGATATATTTGACTACAATTTGTCTTATTCGATAGCCGTATACCTTTAATTTCAAGTTTAAGTTCATCTATTTACTATTTTCAAATAATAGTGCGAGTAGGCACAGTCATAGGAGCATAATGATTCTGACAGCTTATTTTCGTAATTCAAATAATTTAGCCATGTCAGAATTGCTAGAACATCCAAATGAAGGTGTACAGTAAATTAAGTGAGTATATAGTACAACAGTAGCAATATTTCAGAAAAATTATTCCAGTTTGTTCATAACACCAATATTTTGAGAACCTTGATACAGAGTAAGTCACGTTCTTCTCTCCATCTGATTTTTTTCCACCTTGAATATGCCCTACCATTAAAAAAAAAGATAAAATCAATTATCTTGACCACGTGATGGGGATGGTGCTGTTGATGAGGGTCATATACAAGGATGCATATTTTTTCAAATTACAACCTTCACGAAAATTGATAGTTCTGGGAAAAGCAGAGCTATTTTGGTTGTTTTTAATCTAAATATTACATGAGGGCGGATGGTAACATTATTGACATGCTATGGCCTTCGAGATAATCGTGTTGATTTTGTGTGTGTGTGTGTGTGTGTTGTTTTTTTGTTTTTGTTTGGGGGGGGGTAGAAGTGCATGTTAAAAAGCTATTCTTGTAAGGTACATGCCCCAACACAAAGTTAGGATAATAATCATAGAAATAAAAGAACATTTGATCAAACGAACAAACGAGACTTTGACACAAAAGAAAACAAAATTGTGGGATGGGTAGGTGGATAGTTGTTTCCAAGAGGGGTAAAAGAGGGGTAAAGGGATAGGGGTAAAAGAGGGGTAAAAGGGAGAAGTAAACGAAAGTGAGAGTGTCAGAGTGTGGTAAAGGAGGGACGAGAGAAAGAGGAAGAAAGACAGAGACAGAGAGAGAGAGAGAGAGAGAGAGAGAGATAAAGTGAGAAACAGAGAGGAATAGAGAGGGAGAGGGAGGGGAGAAAGAGAGAGAGAGAGTGGAGGAAGAGAAAGAGAGACAGAGAGAGAGAGAGAGAGAGAGAGAGGTGGGGGTATTATGTCGTTGCTTAGTGAGTTCCAAATTTGGGGCAGTAACTATGTAGAAAGAGACCGTTTTATGTGCAACAGGGGTGCGCGTGAGGGGTAGGGGGAAATGGTTGTATTGTCTGGTAGGTGTGCACTGGGGTTTTTTCTTTCTTTTTAATGAGTCGAGATAAATGTTTTTCCACTCAAAAGAGAAAAAAAAAATCAATACAAAAATCACTTGGTCTTGGGATTTAATCAGCGGGCGGGGTCCAACCAACCGTGTAAGGTAGGTTTAATATCTGACCACGTATTAGGAATGGGCACTTTATTAAGTGGGTGTGGCAATTTAGAAAATGGGCGTGGCATTTTGCAGAACATGCATTGTAAGGTGGTGAATTCTATCATCACCAATTTCCTTTGTATTTGTTGTGTGTAACCAAAGTGATGCAAGGGCGGTGGCTCCAGCACCCCCGCCCCTCAAAAAAATGTTAAAATTAATATTGAGGGCAAGTCACCTCATATGTTGACGTTAAAGTGGCCTATTTGTTTCGGAAATTAAGCCGAGTATATGTTTACTGTATTTCAACATCTGATACTCCTTTTTCATTGGTTTTCAACCGTTTATTCATATGAGAAATGATGTATCATTTCAGACGAATTTCTCCAGGATGAAACATCGCGAAGAAGGCTTTTGTTCGTCGATGAGAATGGGGATGATGACGAAGACAACTGCACTGTGAGGGGCATCAGTAAGTTTCCAAGGGGTGTCTTCACCAACGAGCAGCGGAAGGGCGGGGCTCTGGTAGTCAACTTTCTAGTATCTATCTACCTTTGTGGTGCTATTGGTTATGTGTGCGCCGCCTACTTCGTGCCTTCCCTTGAAATACTCTGTGAACGTAAGTTGGTTATGACGTCATGGTTGGATCAAGGGGGCGGGCACACGGGGCACACCCCTCCCTCCTAAGGCTTAACTTGATACATGCTTGTGCACCCCAAAAGACAGTATATACGAGAAAAAAAATACAATCCAAGAGCAAAGGAGGGACATTTTATAATCGTATTCCTTTTTATTCTTTTACAGAGCATTCAAAGTAAAGTGACAACACACAATAATAGAATAAGGTGATAGATAACATTTATATCTCTTAAACGGTGGTTCCAAGGTGACAGCACGCAGCAATACAACCATGTTATAGATGACATTCTTATCATATATATATTCTTATCAATAGGCACAAAGGTTACTCTTTCTAGAGGGCCTATGTAATTTGTCAAGAACACAGGTTGCAGCTATTGAATAAGTTCATAGACGTAAACGGCTTCCCGACTTTTGACCATAACAAAGGTTAGATTTCAAGATAGTCCTTTGCCAAGTCAAACACTGAAAAAAGTAGAACATGCGATTTCTTGACAAGTGAATTGTTGTGTTGTTTGTTTTGTGGAATGATTATATTTGCAAGAATTGTGTAAAGAGAGAGAGACAGAGAGAAAGAGAGAGAGAGGGAGAGAGAGAGAGAGGGAGAGGGGGGGGGGAGATGAGATGGGGATCTTTAGAACATAAATGAATTTATTTAAAACCATAAATTTGCCTAAAACAAGTTAGCAATAACCATACGAAAGGCATTTTGAGCATCAGTGTAGAAGAAAAAATGACGTTACATTTGAACGCCCGTTTGTCACATTTATAAATCTGATTTTACATCAGAAGCACGTGTGATTTTTGACAATAAAAGTTTCCTCCATGATTTATATCTTATCGTTCAGCTGATATTTACACAAGTAAGACATAGCAATAATCTAAGATTATTGTTACTATTAATGTAAATGTTAATGTAATTTTTTGTTCTTTTCTTTATCTTAGGTCTAAAGCTACAACCTGATGTAGCGGGTGCAACTTTCATGGCGGCTGGTAGCTCAGCCCCTGAACTCTTCTCAGCTGTTATAGGTGAATATTATTGCTTCGTCACATTAGGATTATGATTGCAATGGTATACTCCTGGGGGCCTGGGGCGTCGCTAGGATGAGACGGGAGAGCCCCTAAAAATGTCGTCAAAAAAGCAATGTCCAAGAACCTAAATTCGTTTGGTTGTTTACAACCTGTCGGCTCACCTGCCGGATGATTTTGTTTGACTGCTTTCGGGCGACACCCCCAACTCCCTTAGTATGGGTCCTCAAGAATCTTGTGAAGTTGGGCTCAGTTTTGCCTCCTCGATCATGTTTATACCATTAAGTACACTCATGTGATGTTTCTCATCATAAGATCTTATTTTATGACGCACGGGTAGCTATTTTATAGCTCTATCAGGAAGAGAATCATTGATTATAAACTGATATTCATAGAGTAATTCATTGTAAACAGGTATTCCTTATTGTGATATCTGTGAACTAAAACAGATATGGCAAGGATTACATTTATTTATGATTTTATCATGAATTCTCATCTAACTGATTAAAGGACGCCCCCTCCCCCAACAAAAACATGAATACGAAGAAATGAAGGATTCTTGAAGGGTCATATAGAAACTTTAAATCTGCCTCTCACCTTGCTAACTCTAATCATCTATCTCTATATACGGAAAAATATATTGGAAATAATGTACTCATACTTCAAGGAGATATTATTTTACTCTGTTTAAAGCAATCGGAATATAGATTTTATTCAGTGCTTCCCAGAAAAAATGAAACCGAGAATAATCGATGTTTTATCATAACTTAATCACAATTATAAGTAAGTAATTACACATATTTGTAAAGCTTATATCCTCCTCTTTCAATTGATGCAACTCATATGCTTTACAAATATGTGTCATTTATTGATTATAATTATGATTTAGTTATGATAAATCGTGGATTATTCTCGGTTTCGTTTTTTTCTGGGACGCACTGTATAGTCAGATTGGGGCTCTATGACATTGGTTACTTTGGTCTCGAGTCTCAACCTCGTCCTTTTATTTTGAAAGAAATAGCTAGATTATAGGTGTGTTTCCCTTTTAAAGCTGAGAGGGGCCTTCAAGGCACGATTTATAAAGTATTTAGATTCTAAGAGAGCTTTTATAACTATCATTAATATTGTGCACTTTGCCGTATTCTTGTCTACTCATGATATCCAGTGCCGTAAATATTTTCATTGAATTTTTATCTTTAAAAATGTTTCCTTGCTGTACCTGATATTGATACAAAGTGCAGATTTATGCAAATGTAAAGAGAAGCCAAGAAAATCATAATAAAATGCAGACGTGCTAACCATATTTATATCATTTCATATATTTGGATTTCAGATCAATTGCAGAGAGTAGACATTTGATACTTTTGAATAAAATGAAACAGGACGCGGAGAAAACGAAAATGTTGAATAATATACACTCTTTCCTGTTTTGGTCTATGGCACGTGAACATACTCGTGCGACTTCCAATGAAAATGATGAAATATGTTGAAAGATTTCACATGACCTTTTGTTTATTTTAAATGGTTTAAATCATGGCATCAACAAAGTACATGCAATGCAGCATCACGTTATTTCGCCTCGTGAAAATATAATCATAATTTCTCTCTTTCCCTTTCTGTTTTCTTTTGTTTGTCTTTCTAGAATTCATTAGTCATTTATTTTTTATGTTTGTTAAGGAAACGTATTTTTTAAACATTTTGTTTGCGGGCAAAAGATATTGACTTGGAAAGGCGCTTCTACGAGACTAAGACCACTTGTAGTTATACTGGCAGTCCTGGGCCTTGTCTTAAATTGTTCTAACAAAACTTGAGCAAGCACCCCCCTGATCATTTGAATGGGAATGTTGAACACAGTTAAACGAAAACCTAGCGAAAAGTATTCCAACGTGCCCAAAATAAAGATTCAAAATATGGCTAGAAAACTTCCAAATTTGTTGACAGAAATCTTGAAAAGGGATGTTTAATACCCCCACCCTCGTTCCATTATGAAGCCCTTGGCTCCACCCATGTGATCCTTATTCGTCATGCCTAATCTCATTTTTTAATTTTTTTTTTTAGGAACATTTATTTCGTATGATGATACAGGATTGAGTGCCATTGTTGGTTCGGCAGCGTTTAACATCTTTGTCATCATCAGTCTATGCTGTTTCTTAGCCGGACAGGTGAGCACTAGATTTTCTGATAAAATAATATATAGTTTGGGGTGAAGTTAGGGTCCAGTCATCGAGGGGGCACTCATTGAGGTGGGGGTCGGGAGGGATTACCATATGAAAAATGCACAAGATTAAGGCCGAGCGAACGAGCGTGGTAAAAATTTAATTTTATATATAAAATGTGTTATATATTCTAGCATCGAGGTGCCCAGAATATGTCAACATTAAGGCACCTCGCTGCTTAAATATGAGCTTGAAGCCTGAAGATAAATACATTCAGGCATAAAATCATGATGTTTGGCTGTTTCAGAATTAAAATACTTTATTGACTTGAAAATTATATTTCCTTATTAAAATAGGCCTACAAAGCGGTTTTTTATGTTTTGACTTCACGAAATTGACGTTATTCACAAATGAATTTTAATATAACTAAATTTCTCTCGCGGCACCCCTAGAAATGTCTTGCGGCACCCCAGTTGAAAAACGCTGCTGGTCTATATATGATAGGGGGCCATAAATTAATAGGGGCACCGGTATAATGGAGGAGGGGTGCGGTTACCGGTCTTACTTTGTGGATGAAATGCAAATTAACAAATGCACTGACTTGAGGACCTGTAGATCGATCCTATTGTCTTATTTTCACTTTCCTTTCACCCTTCTCCTTTTTTTTTTTTTTTTTTTTTTTAGATATAGAGTAATACTCCTTGAAAAAAAGATAGAAGCTCTTTAGATACCTGAGCCCTCCGGCCAGGGAATCCTAATAGGTATTTCCCTATCTTTTATTTAAACACGAATGATTTTGTGTGCTAACTGATAATTATCTCGATATCTCTTTTTAATGTATTTTAGGAGCTTGTCATTCAATGGTGGCCGTTTTGCCGTGACTGTTTTGTATACGTGATCAGTATTATATTAATGGTAGTGGTTCTTCTTGACGGAGAAATACATTGGTGAGTAAATGCACTTCCTCGACTCTGGTTTTCAGAAGCCATTCCTTGAAGTATATAAAGATAATATAGCGCGGCTCCACTTTTTTTTTTTTGGGGGGGGGAGGGATTCTATGCCCTACTAATCAGTGGGATTGACGAATATTGGTAGGCCTTTCTAAAAAATGGGGAGAATGAAAAATATATTACAAAAACTAATCAGGCGTGACAACGCATGATGACTGGGACTCGACAGATTTAAATAGAAAAGATTACAAATATTTAGGTTGAATGATATTTATATTTGTCTATACACTGACTTAGCTTGTCTATACACAAATCCTTCATGCTTACTTGGGCGCGCCCGAAACCTCTCGGGTAATAGGGACATTTAGATTCGCACGAAGACAATGGGGATTGCTACGATCGACGTCCTTTTAATGCACTGCCTTGAATGGACGTCACACGTATCAGTCCACGCAAATCTAAAAGTCCCTATTAAAAAATTGACTAAATCACTCGAGAATGCAAAAACCTTCCAAACTAAATAGTCCTGGGTGATTTGATATCACCCAGGACTGATCTGATATTGTGGAGGTATCTTGGTAGAGTGGTTCAATCACTTGAATCTATACCAAGGGTTGAGGATTCGAATCCCAGGCCAATACTAATGTGCTTTGGCAAGAAGTTAATGTATATTAGTTTGCCACTCTTCGCCCATGTGTAAATGGGTACCTGGTAAATGGTAATTGCAGGCCCGCAGGAAGAGCAGCTTCGATATTGATGTGGCTACCATGAATAAATAAGATTACAAATATTTATTTCGCTATGTATTATTAAGAAGCGTTTTTTTTTTTTTTTTTTACGTCGGTATCATTTTGAGAGGCAGGCATGTCGTTTCGTTTGGTTTTGTTCTTTCCTGATCCCTGCTAAAACTATGTAGAGTCGATTTGGTAAGAACGTACTCTTTACTGTAAGTAGACATTTGTAGTACCGAATCTGAACTATCTTAAGTACACCCAAAGTGGCGAAAGTAAACGCGCCCCCTTTACACGACAACTATATTAGACTAGTAAAGCCCCCCCCCCCCCCCCACAAAAAAATACCCCATACATTTCAAACTTTTTCCCCAGCTCCCATAGGCGAGTCCGGACTTGCCTCTGATTTGTTGTTAATAATTGTTTGTCCGTCTGTTTGTCTGTCTTTGTGTTTGTCCGTTTGTCTAGGTGGGAAGGCTTGATACTAGCCTGTGGGTACATTGTGTACATCGTCATCATGTATTTCAACCCGTATCTATCCAAGCGGGCTGAAGAAATAGGAGCGAACTGGAGAAGGCGTGGCCATAACCATGACAACCCATCAGAAGAAGAAGACACAGTCAGTCTCCTTTCAGACCAGCACAACGAGGTCCTCTACGGCACGACGGCGTACAGTGAAGCCCAGACGCCTAACAGTGAACTTAGTGGTCGCCATAGCTACGGGACGGTATCTGACTACGGTACGATAGAGTGGCATGACATGGGTACAGACATTAAGGGGGAGGGGGGGACTGGTGTCATTGGGGTGGGCTTCGATAATACGAGAATAAAATACGAGATACGAAAGCCGAAGGCCGTCGAGTGTGGTGAGGGTGAGGGTGTGCTAAAGGAGCACTAATTTTGTTCTTTCTTCCAAATTCGTGAGAAAATATTTATCGCCGAATTAACATCCACCCCACCCCCCTTGCGCCAGGGGGAGGGGTCCGTTTTCTTTTTTTTATCTAAAAAAGGTTAAATTTACCTGTTTTTGGGGCCAGGGGAAGGGGACCGGACCCCACCCCCCCCCCCCCCCCCCTGGATCCGCCACTGGGTTGACCTAGTTCATAAGAAAAGTCAACAGGATTTAACACTTTGGAATTAAACAGACCTGATGATATCTTCACAATTAAAAGCCGTCTGTAACACAATATTGTAGTCTTAGTGATAATATTTGTTTGACAGTCGAAGTTCAGAATGCGGTAATATCAAACTTTTTTTTAAATACAATACACTATAATTGATTCACCTTTAAAACTTGCAAGATTATATGCAATTATTGTCAATCATGACGAACAGTGCTTTGCTTTGAAGGCTGTTAAACAAACCTCGTTGTGTTATAAGACAGCAAATGACTATGAAGAAAAGAAAACAAGTACGGAGCAAAATGATTTTGACGGTGTTTCTCATTAATTTATGTAGCCTTTACCATGAGGTATATACACTTTGATAAATTTTGATAAGGAGAATTATCCAGAATGACTTGCATAAGATTATTGAAATACATAATTACAGAAAGTTGATGAAAAGCTTTTGGTTGATAAAACACGCTCTGGTAATCGAGTGACGTGACAATAGAAACGCACAATTGTGACTAGTTTTTAGAAATATATAACTTACAGAAAAAGGTATCTCCTTAGGTCGGAAAAAAAATATTTAAATGCAAAATGTTGTATCAATATCATAGTGTTTACATAATTAAACAAACCGCTCTGGCATCCAAATATACGTGGAAACGCTGTTGAAATTGTGATTTTTAAAATTGTATTTGCTTTAAATTTTGTGACAGATAACGGTTACATTCCCGATGGTGGGAGCTACCAGGAGAAACCCCGAACATTGACGACCACCAGCTCCGTGGTCACTGACCACCCACCCCTATCGGAGCAAGACAGTCATGTCTTTTCTCCTCCATCGTCCTGGTTCTTTCGCGTTCTCTGGTTCGTCGGCCTTCCCGCCATCTTAATCATGTTCCTCACCGTGCCTGACTGCAGGAAGCCGGGTCTCTGGAGAAGACTCTATTTCTTTACGTTTTTTATATCCACGGTCTGGTTGGCCGGGTTGGCGTATGTGCTCTATTGGATGATCGTAGTCATAGGTGAGTCTTGTAATAATATATCTCAAGCACCACCTCGTGGTGATATGTCAGGCATGCACAACAACAGAGATACATCTGCTATATGTATGGATGCTACAGATGCCGTGTCGTGTTCTGATAAATGTGTCTCAACTGATAAAGTTTATTTGAGCTTATAACTCGATGCCAAGCTTAATTATTACAAATCTTTTGTAAATATCATCCAAATCAATACTTTTATTTTCATCAACATCTTTTCTGTCTCGTCTGATTTTTTGAGGGGTTATTTTACTTTTGCATTTCCTAAAGTTTCATTTTCTCTTTCATTTAAGTTTTTTTTCTCCCTCTGTATTAAAAAAAAGAATCTTCTCCTTGGTTCTCCCATTAGGTTCCCTTCTTATTTTCGACTGGATCCAGCCAAAATTATATTTGATTTAGATTTAGTAAGTAGTTATCTTTATATCATTATGATAAAGTTTAACGATAAATCATCCTAAAAGTGGCAAGATTGTTAATCGATTTTCGGGTGGCTGATTGCAAAGTTTTATAATTTAATAAAAACATTCAATTTATCTATAATCATTGTCAAGCTTAAGGATCTATTTTCAGTTTACGGGTAAACCTTTGACAGGGGAATCGAATACTATTGTCCAGATATCAACGATTAAGTTTATAAACTTTACGCACTTTTAAAAGTTGACACGAAATTCTGGAATTAAAAAAAGATTAAACCAACGAAATCACGAATAGACGACCTCGCTGAACCCTAATGAGATGGAGGTTGCTTCCCAGTCTTGTTAATATCTCAATCCGTTAATTCTTGGGGACTGCAACACCCAGCTTTTAATTCCTGCTCCCTAATATAACTGTAATTATTAGTTGACAGTTGTTGTTCATCAACGTTTATCCCAATCAAATGATTGGTCATGCGCGGTCACGTGTGATTCATTTACTGAGACTACCCTACGTTTTTTCATGAAACAGCGTGTAATAGTTTCCAGTCAGTTTCCAGTACACGTTTACTATTGCCTTCCTTTCTATCAGGATACACATTGGATATCCCTGATACGGTGATGGGTATCTCACTCTTAGCCGCAGGGACAAGCGTACCTGATGCCATCGCTAGCGTCTTGGTTGCAAGAGATGGTAAGTCAGCTCAGCCGTTTAGATCAATGAAAACTTACCCCACGCGTTTCTAGGAAACTTACTTTAAGTCCCACCGTAGTACGTATAGCTGATTGTGTCCTCTATAGGGCAAACAACGCGTAATCGGTGCCCGTTGGTCTCCCATGATCCCCTTTTTCTTATGTTTATTGAGAGCTGATTTGATGAGATAACCACGTGTCAGTGACCTTGCAGGGAGGTCTAATCCCTCCTGGCCAAACTAGTGCAAAGGGGCTTTAAAGTATCAAGTGGAGTGTCATTTCATCTTTTTTAAAGAGAGAATCCATAAGACGCCCCTCAAAAATGATTTAAGCAACATCAACTCAATGGACATGTATTGATATTCTGCGATTGTCCGTATTTTCAAATGGGAGATGTGACTGGTGAGTTGGTTTAGTGATAAGGCCTTTCCCTGCAACAGAGTCTGAGAGACTCTGGTTCGAAACAAATTAACTGAGTCACCTCATTCGGATGGTGGCGTGAAAGGTCGGCCCTATAGCCGTAATACTCAGATGTGAATGATTTTAAAGGTAGGGTCCTACTATGTCCAATTTGCAGGCCCGAAAAAGGAAAAGGTTAAATTCCAACGGCATTTGAAAGACAATAATAATTTAGAACTTCCCTCAAAACGAAATGACTTGAAAATGGCTTTTAGTGGGAAAATAACGACCGTTAGTTGTCGAATTGACTTAAGTGATTGCAATCACCTAAGTAAAAGTCTAATTTTCAGACCCTTTTACCGAATGGTCGCACGTTTTGTGCTGCACAAAGATTCAATCAGTTTAATTGTGACCATTACAAGTAGTGGGTTAAAGGGACATAGTATCTTTAAATCTATAATTTCCCAGACACAGAAGCATGCAGATTTGATTCTTTAATATTTGTTCATACGCGTAGGATAAATGACGATATTTCTCAAATACATACTCCCAGGCGCGTACGCAGGGGGCGGGGGGGGGGGGGGGGTTGGGGTTAAACCCCCCCCCCCTTGAGTTATTTTTATGTGTATGTTTTATGTATGTGTTTCGTGAAAACCCCCCCCCCCCTATTGATTTTTTTTTTTTTTACAAATAAAAAATAATAATAAAAATTAAAAAATTAAGCCAGTGGTTGACCTAAAAAAGGTGACCTTACCCCCCCCCAACGGGACAAAATGTCAAATTTTCAAATTTAAAGTCTCCTCTCCCCCCCCCCCCCCCCCACTGAGCGACTTTTCGGCTGGCTGAGTCGTTGCGATTTTTTTGGGGAACTCAAAAAAAAAAGAAAAAAGTGTCCGCTTACCCCCCCCCCCCCCCCCCCCCCCCCCCTGAGCGACTTTTCGGCCGGCGCGATTTTCAAATTTTCGGGAGGAAGCCCGATTTTAAACCCCCCCCCCCTTGAAAAAATCCTGCGTACGCCACTGCATACTCCTATATTTACCTCTCTATTATGTATGTGTTTTGATGCAAGGTTACGGTGACATGGCTCTGTCTAACATCGTCGGAAGCAACATCTTCGAAGTGTTCATCTGTCTAGGTCTTCTATGGTTCATCTACGGTCTCGTCTACCAGCGCCCTGTCGAGATCGCCAGCGAAGGTCTGCTCTTTACCACGGTCGCCCTCCTAGTCACTGTCGCTTTCATTCTCGTGGCCATCCATCTGAACGGGTGGAAGCTAGACAAAAAGATGGGCGTCTTGTGTATGTGCGTCTATTTAATCTTCATCACCATCGCGATCGTATGGGAGCTCGGGCTTATCGGGGGCGTCGATTTACCCATGTTTTGCAAGGGGCCAACCTGATTACTGCCACCGACCCCGGCCTACCAGCTGGATAAATACACATCCCCGATCATATTGCTCCGTTTAGTCTCACTTCACAACGCCCCCTATCGTCAGAGCCTGGTCAGAGTCAGCAGCCTAACATGTTAGCCTATAGACATTTTTTTTTAAAATCGTTAAAAATTCATTTTTTGTTTAAACGAAAAGCACATGCACCCCGACGTACGTTATCACTAGCTCTTTCATTGGAGCTCTCATGTCTCATTGACTTTTGAAAGTTCACCCACCGTAATTTTTCAAAATAGGTTGCAAGCTCGTCATTGCCTATAATACACATGTGAAACAAGTCTAACTTTGAACTCAATTTGCCAAGCGATTTGAAGATTATAGGTCGAGCACACGAAACATAAAAAGCATGAATTATCATAGATCACTTCTGCCTATTTCATTATGTCCATTTCATCCAACCCCCCACCGTAATTTTTCAATTTAGTAAAAGCAAACATTTAGCCGAGGTAAGCAAAAACATGAATATTCATGAACGGTCAAGACAATACAGCCTTTTAGTACGTAACGTATAATGAATGGGAATGGGCGATGATCCGTATTACAGGAGGTAGAGGTCAGTGGTTTGTGCTGGCAATGTTCACGCGAGCGAAAATGAGACAATCGGAGCAATATGAAGTGCGGGCAATATGACGACGGAAGAGATGATGCAATGACAATAATACTAATAATGAGATCAACAGTACTACTTTACAGACACACAATTTAAAACAAAATGGTCAAAACTTCATGAAAACAAGTGCGTCTTCAAAAAACTTTGAAGACTACAACAGATGAGGCTTTTCTTATGTGTAGTGGTAGGTTACTCCAAAGCTTTGGAGCGAGCGGCGCAATTTAAAGCGCCATCTCCAAGAGTTACTTTTGTTTTGTATGAGTGAGGTAGCTTTAGAAGCAACCTGTTCATGTGTACTTCGTAAGTTATGTGCAGATGGATGTGATTTAAAAGATAACAATGAAAATAAATAATTTAGGACTTTACCATTAAATACTTTGTAAACAAGCAAAAGTATCTTAAATGTCATTCTATGCCTTATTGGGAACGAATGTAACGTAAGTAAAACTTGTGGCTTTCACATGCATTATGAACGCGCTGCAAGTTTATTTTTTGTGAATCTGGCAAGCCAAACAATAATTCGTTGCAATAATCAAAGCTACTGCTAGTAAATGCCATGTGATCGTGAACTTCAGGTGATTCATGAGTGAACAATGACGTAACATAATTTATTCATATTACTGACGGTTTTCTCATGATTAGAAGTATTATATCAGGGATTAACTTCGTTTATAATAATATATATTACCTCATGGTTTTATGTTTATTCTGCATATGTTTAAGTTTATATCTCAGTTCAGCGAGTATACAACTGGGTGGGTGTTTAGCACTTTCTTTTAGATAGATTGTGACATCTTCTTCTCCTTGAGTTGAGTTTGGCATTTAGTCTCAATTGACTATTTTCGCCACACACTATATAATATCTATTTTATGGATTATATATATATATATATATATATATATATATGCAATTACATGTCATGATTGACTATTTTAGGATTTGTTCATCCTTCCTTTTTCTCGCAATTTTCTCTTTAGTTTAAGATTTTTTTTATAAATAGATAAATTTGGGACGAGACGGCCTAGCTGTACGTACGTGAGTTTACGTGTTTTTTTAAATACTTTTGTACCTCACACTCACCCCACCCTTTTCGACATGCCATCTTAACAGTCTTTTAAAAATTGCATTTCTTAGACTTGTCCATGGTCTTGTTCAATGCAAAGACTTCGTCGTTTTCTTTTTGTTTGTATAGAAAGTATAATTATTCGGATCTTTCAGATAAAAACTGCAAAATTTTAAATGAAATATATATATATATATAATATATCAAAGTGCAATTTTAATTTAATAAACCTTGATTGTCAGTAACATGTTCTTCATAGCTTTATAGTGCCTATCGATTGATGTGTACTCGTAAAACGATCAACGGTGCTCCAATATTCATTTAAGATAATGCAAATGTAAGTGCAATCTGTGAAGTTTTTATGCCGATAAAAAGTACTATTTTTCCGTATCGGAATTAATTTGTTAACAACTGTTTGGCTGGAGACAACGTGAGAGTATAATTATATATAATATGTTCATTTGAGATCTGAAATGCTTCTTTTTACTCGAAGAGAGGGAGAGAGAGGGGGGGCGGAATGATATTGTGAACCGTACTTAAAATGTTATAACGCTTTTGAAAAAGCACTGCCTGAACATAATACAGATACATGTAATTATGTTCATCACGTGTTCATCAACAAGTCATAAAGGAAAACAGAAACATATCACAACATTTTTCAGCACATGTCGTCCCGTCACGGCAATTCAACAGAAAACAAAATATCGAATCATATAATATTGAAAAGATGTTCGGTTTATTTACAAATTGTATTGCACCTGATTTGTTTCGATGGAGTCAATAAATAACAAAATATATACAATGCACTTTACATGTCAACCATCGTGATATAATGCCAATGTTAAACAAATTTTCCTCTAAAAGGAGAGACCATAACTAACCAGAGCCAATCGTTTACTGCAGATGATTGAATATCTTAAAATGTTGTTGTTGCCACCTGCAATATCGAATAAAACACAAGCATTAAAGCCTGCCTAGTATGAGACCATTGTTTATCTTGTACTTGTATCGCGGATTGGAATTTTGTTAGCGAAAATGTACCTTTAAATGGTTTTACGTAATATTTCATAACTTTTTAAAAATATTTTGCTTGCCTACAGTTACTATATCAGAAGTCTCTAAAATAATGCAGCATAATTACACTGGCTTTAGCAGTGCAGCTGCTACATGTACATGTTGTTATAAAACAAATAATACACACACATTATTTTCCTGTGGGGAGTTCTTTCAGAGAGGATATTTACACTTAAATAAATAAAGCTGACGGGAGATATCAATTACTAATATGCGAAAAATCTATGCCATATTCCGAAATTATCACGATACAAATTAATGTCAATTTAAAAAAAATACTACACGGAATAAAACACATCGTCAGAGCGCCACGCTATCAATTTATACATAAACGTCCACAAATAATGTTTAAAGTTAGATATAAACTTCCACAAATAATTAGACATAAGCTTCAACAGATTGGGCCATTAATTAAATATGCACATTCCCTTACTTTATTTCGAGACTTAAAAAACTACTTTTAAATCCTTAAACATTAAATTGCACATCACCACACTATGCATACTTATAAATAATATGTGGAAATTGTTTGGGGAGAATGCAAACTGTAATTAAAAGCAAATATGAGTCGGCGTCAATACCTTTGAGAACAAGGCTCACAGAATAATACGTGTCGTAGTCATAGTCGTAGTCATAGTCGTAATTGTCTGCAATGGTCAATGGTCCAATTGTAGTATTTATCGGGTTGGTTGTCGACCTAGGGTTTTAACTGACCGCTGGTACTTATCCAGAATACAAACGTCCACAGGATAAGTTTATTATCCCGAGGTAATTTCACTCACAACTGATCATCGACGATTGGAGGGGCGATAAAGAGAAAGCAAACGTTTTACATGTTCTGCACACATTTAGGTAATCATTCTAGTACCAATTTAAAGCTGTTAAAAGATCATGATGTTGAGGATATCCTGGAAGGTTCATAAATCAAATTATTTTGGCACGAACCAAACGGGAGTGAAGGTCACCCTATGCCAGAAGATAAATAAGAACACAAGTTGCAGTATTTTGGACACATTTCTATAGGAGAGAAGATGACAACCTGGAGAAGATCGTTACCCAAGGTCATGTTGAGGGTCAACGGAAACGTGGTAGGCCACCTCCCTGGGCTGACGGAATAAAAGAGATTACTGGCGTGAACATCTGCACAGCTCATCGCTATGCCCAGGATAAAAGTGGTTGGAACGTCATCATCAATAGGGTCACAAAGGGTCAGTCAAGACTTGTAGGCCGACGACGGCGAAAAGATCAGGGCCCCGTCTTATACAGAGTCGATATTAATCGCAACTTTGTACATAAGAGATAGGGGACTGCAAACTTGCGATTGATTGGAGGACTTGCGATTGATTTGGATTAATCGCAACTCTTTATAAGAAGGGGCCCAAATCTAACATGTCCGTGTAGTATGCAATTGAATGACGACAAAAATGAAAGCTTTAAGGGTAAATACATGTTTATCGTATTTGTTGCGATTGCAGGTAGAATCTCCACCCTACATCTTCATCCAGAATCGGGGAAATAAACGGTCAGTCGACAGGGCGCTGTATCTGGACAGATTTTCTATAGTCTTTCTATAGTCATTCACAGTAATAATAATAATAATAATAATAGTGGGTTCTTGTTTGTTTGTTCGAGTCCGTCAAAAAGAGAACATATCGTAGAGGGTTGATGTCAGTTGATGTGGCACGTTAGTGTAAGCAAATGCAACTGATTGTATAATCTATTTAAACATCCTGTCCATTGAATTGAACCATGTAAACTTAATCATCATCAACGGTTTTCGATAAGTAATGTGGTTGACATTACCAAAGTAAATACTATATTTTTAGCCTAAAAAGGAAAAAAAAGAACAATAAGAAAATATATAGGCCCTATGTATATTCTTTTAATCTGCCAACAACGGTAGTCTTAGTCGTAGTTCTTTGTCATTGTGTGTTAGTTTAAATTGAGGTGGTGTGGTCTAGCGGATACGTCACATGGTTCACGGTTCGAGTCCCGCCAAGGCACTTGTCTCAGATAAGGTAAATCGGTACATGGCAGGTATTAATTCCTTGAATTCAAATAGCGGTAATAATGGCAGCCATACTTAATTAAGGCCGGGTCAGGAGTGTTAAATCTGAAAGACATGAAAGCTATAATAAGAACCCACTATTATTATTATTATTATTATTTTATTTTTAGGCAGTCAATCATGTCACGTTTTTGGTCCAGTCGCGGATGTCTTTCTTATCTGTATTGTCATTGCTATAGTCTCATAGGCTGTGGTCATGCAGGTCTCAAATTTGAATATGGAATATGTCAAGCGGGAAAACTGGTAGATAAACTATCTTAGTCAGACTAAGTGTACGTGAGCAAAAATGTGCCTTTAGAAGGAGCTATCACTATGTTACCGCTCTCCTTCGTGCTCTCCGAAGATGATTGTTAGAAATATATTCTAGGCTAGACCATACTGCTTGTTACTCATTTAAAGGGACATTACTATAGGAAGAACAGTTACATTCATTCAACAATAATCATTTATGAATCGTTGATTACAATTTATTCTTTGTATTTGTTTGAATTAGTAGGCTATGTGACATATACGGTTATAAGCAGCATAATGGATTAAATATAGAAACTAGACAACAATTTACTTCCAGAATTATGGAAAATTACATGTAAAGAGGTATATATTTAAACGACCTTTACGATTAAACTATTTGTTTAAGTTATAAAAAAAGCTAAATCAATGGCTTCTACGCTGAAATCCTTTTGAACAATTAAAACAGGATTTTAATCAAAATAGTTTTCCTTCCAACGGATAAATGCATACAGAAATTTTATTCTAACATTCAAAATATGATATTGATAAAGGAAAATTTAATTAAAGGCTATAGCAGAGCATAATGACAGTCTCTGAGCTGAAACGTTCTGTTATGTTTAATCTACAAAACACACAACTATTATGATTATTTAATTCGTATAAAAAGATGTAATGATTTCGGTGCACTATATCTAAAGAGGACAAGGTAGGTATGTTGAATACAAGAAATTTATTATAAAACTCTCTCCCTTTACTTAGTTGGTACATGTACTTACAAACTGAGTCTTAATTAACTCTCCGGTAATGAAAATAAAACTTCACTAATTTACTAATAAATCATCCCTGATAATGCAAATACCGAATAGCGTGGCCTGGCCACGCTAAGTCTAAAGGAAGTAATATAAAAATACAACTTTATCATTTGCGACTTACAGGAATGAATCAAAATATGTAAAGCATACAACGCCCTCTTCGTCCACCTGTATGCTACGTGACGTTTGAGCAGCAAACAAAAATCAATCAATCAAAATGACATTTCCAGAATACGGTCATCTTCTAATCGTTTATCAGTTTCAAGCAGCCGGGTTGAATTGCACAAAATAGAGTTATATTACACTAAAATAAGCAGCTGATGGAAAGCACAAAGGCTTTGATGCGACTTCGTATAAAAATATCTTGGTCCAAGAAGATTTCCGTGATGATAATCGGCGTCAGTTATATCAAAGCGTCCGCCGTTGCTCACCCTTTCCTTAAGATGGAATTGGAAATCACTGGAGTACTTCCAAAAGTATTCAAGTACTTTCGAATGACCTAGAACACTAGCTTGTAGTCCTCATGCTATCAACAGCACACGCACCGTCTGTACTACAAACTGAATCCGTATCGTAATCCACGAAACGTATAAACTCCATTGAACATGCACTGTCTGTACTATGTACTGAATCCGTATCGTAATCCATGATAGGTATAAACTCCATTGAAGGAAAAGGCGCACTTAAAGACGTCGTGTTTGTCTTTTCATGGAGTCCCACCGTCCAGTGCCACCATAACCCGAGTTCGTTGGGTTCGCCGGAGAGGGCGCTGCTCTCGGAAAAGGCAGAATCTTGACTGATCTGTTGCCCTGATGAGTATGTCTGGGCCTGAATGTGGGAAGACAGAAAGAATTAAGCTCAATGTAATCATAATATCACTACGTTTTTACTACAATTTACATAATAACAGGGTGACAGCACATTGAGCACGAGAGCCCCTCTAAAGTGTTGGGAGCCCCAAATTCGCAAAAAATTTGATGGCAAAAGTTAACTTAAATTGTATCATAATGTGGAGGATGTCATTTAAGACACACTTCTGCAAAGAACCCCCAGATGTGTTTGAAGAAAAACCGGCATTGATAAAAGAATACATAATTTGGGTCCAAATTCTAACCTAAATCGGTGTTCTCACATCAATATTCGACTGCTAACACATTTGTTTTGAAAATCCTTGCATAAATGTGTCTTAAATGACATCCTCTTTCACATTATGATGCAATTTAAGTGAGATTTTGCCATAACATTTTGGGGGCTCCTAACACTGAGATGGGCTTTAATCCAGAGCGACAAAGAGGTCAACAGTATCGAAAGAACCTTCCACAGTACAACAACACCACAGGTAAAATAAAGATAATTTGAATCTTAGATATATAGGTGATATAAATTATAAAAAAATGATCAATTACCAATTACTTCTTTGAACAACAAAAAACTAAATAATAATTACATTTATCAACACCTAAGTTCCGTACGCGAAGAAATTGTTTTACAAATCCTATCCCTATATAATGCACCAAGGGGCAGGGAGAGGGGGCACGAATAATTATGTCACAACCAAATAAGAAGGCAGAAATTATGAAAACGCACGTAGGAAAGAGGTGTGACGTAATAACCATAGGAAGACAAAGAAGGAAAACACAATTGTTTGTAGAACAATTTCTTCGTGTACGGAGCATCATAACGGAAAAATAACAAAAGACTTTTTAAATATTTAAATTGATTACAAAGCTGAACAAATCATTACAACGATTCATAGCATTATTTTACATAGTTATGAGAATAAGAACTTGTTAATAAAAGTACATGTACACAAATACATTTATCAACAAATTATTTCCATGAATTATAATGGGTTATTTAATTTACAAGCTGAGGAAAATCATTACATCATTCATAGCATTATATATGAATACACTTGCAAAAGACTTGTTAAAAATGTTATATGATATTATCAAAAACAAAAATATGCATATGCAATGTGATGAAAAGCATACCTTTAGATGAAAGCATTGTTAGTGTTAGTCCTTGTTAGTATGACGAAGAAAAACCTGCATTCTAAATAAACACAAGATAAAAAAAAAATATCATTGAAAATATGATTAGTACACATATATACATGAATCAATGTTTTTAAAGAAATTAGAGACTTGATTTAAAAAAAAACATATTCTGGCCAAATTGAAATCATGAGAACAAGCCTCGAAATTAAAATTTTCCTTTTTGTTTTCTTACGTTATTCACTTGTTTCGTATTTATTGACGGGCATAGGATGGGTTGCTCTTGCAACAGAAGTTGATTTTCTAAAATGGGCTTTACCAAAGTGGGCTTACAGAGACAATGTTAGCAAATGAGCATGTGCTTCTTACATGGATTAGTACTAATAAGGAGCAATTAGGCAGCAGAGAAGCAGATCGTGGAGATGAGGGATGGAGCGGTAGGAGGTAGGGAGGGATAGATTTAGAGAAAGGGGGCAGGAGCAGATAACGTAAGGTTGGTTAAATATTAGTATTTACAAAATATGCAATTCAAGGCAAGCAGAGATATTGAAAAGTAAGAAATAATTCACGATCATCCTCTTACCTCAAATTTGCAATCTTTTCCCAAATGAGGGGGTGAGAGGAGCCCGTGGTCTCCTTTGCCAGTCGTTTCATTCTCTTCCCACGTCGTGGAGCATGTATCTACCTCCTGGCAAGGCACGAATTCATAGTGTGTGAAATCGGTCTCAAGCTCTGTCAAGTAGTCTACGTTCTGCGTCAACATGGCGTCTAACGTGTTATACATGACGGTGAAGGAGGGTCGATGGTGGGAATGCTCATGCCAGCAGCTCCTCATTATCTCGTAGCTAGAAAATTAGGAGAGATGTGGAGAGACGAATGTTTTGAATTAAAATAGGATAAGATTTTGGCAGGGGTGACATACCCCCCCCCCCCCCCATTGCACAATTGAAATACTGATGTCAAAATAGTTCTACTAAATTGGTAAAATCACCCCCCCCCCCAATACAAATTAAAGAACTTTTGGGAGGATTACAACAAAAAAAGTCATTTAGGAAAGGGAGGCGTAAACAAAGATAAAAATAATTACTGCAGTAAGCGAGCATGAGGTTAAATAAAAAATGTTACCAAAGAAGAATCATGTGGAAAATGTGTGGGCAAAATTCGAAATTGAAATCTCCTTGTGAGCATTTGCGAAGAGGGGGGGGGGGGGCTCTGTATTTTAGGGCACCTCCCATAGCATCCACAAGGTAAGGTTTCGCCAACACCCCTTCTCTTTATACTCCAAGATGTACGAATCCCTCCTCCCTGATAAAAAAATTTCCAGCTGAATACACATCCAATGCCGAAATATAAGGTGATGTTAAATAATAACTCCACCATTGTAACTTACGATTTTTTTCTCTTAAGCAATCATAAAGTTTGACAAAGACTTACATATCTTCTGGGCACATGCTCGGCCTTTCCATTCTGTAGCCTTGCTGAAGCTTTGATATGACATAGCGACCATCCATGCCGGGGTAGGGTACTCCGCCCAAGGTATAAATCTCATACAGAACGATGCCAAAGGACCACCTGTCATTTAAGAAATACATATGATCAAAGGTATAGTCAATAATGATATTTGAAAAATTAAAAGTATTCAAAGAATAATCTTTAAAAGACTGGCTATGCAATGTGAGACTTTAATACACACTCTCTGTTAGTTTGGAATCGTTGATATAATGATGATGTTTATGAAATATAGTAGTCTACAACGACTAATAAATACATAAAAACAAAAAATAAAAGTAATGCAAAAAAGAATGACTCCCATCATGTAGGATCATGAAAACTTCATGATAAGGCTGCACTGGGAAAAATATGTGAGATACCAAACAATTCATGAAATAACCTCCTATCAAGTAATTTGCAAACAGTTTTACTTACTTTTAGCAGTACAAAGAAGAAGAAGAAGAAGAAGACGAAGAAGAAGACGAAGAAGAAGAAGAAGAAGACGAAGAAGAAGAAGAAGAAGAAGAAGAAGAAGAAGAAGAAGAAGAAGAAGACGAAGAAGAAGAAGAAGACGAAGAAGAAGAAGACGAAGAAGAAGAAGAAGAAGAAGAAGAAGAAGACGAAGAAGAAGAAGAAGAAGAAGAAGAAGAAGAAGAAGAAGAAGAAGAAGAAAAAAGAAGAAGAAGAAGGCTAAGAACAACAACGAAAAAAATCAATAAAAAAATCACAGATTAAGTATTAGTATTACTTAAATCTGATTTTGCGTGCACTGAACTTTGGCTGGGACACTTTAACAGATTCGTGATGTAATTGCTTATTAAATCTATTCATCATTTGAAACAAAATCTCAGCAAGGACACTTACACATCGCTTTGGATGCTGCATTTTCCTTGCGTATTGGTCTCTAAACTGACCCACTTAACCGGTCGCTTCCTTTCTGGCGCCAATCGTTTATAACCTCTCTGATAGATGTCGTCTGCTAGCCCGAAATCAGAGATCTTGCAGATAAGCCCCTTACCAACCAGAACATTCCTAGCAGCCAAGTCACCATGGTAAT
The DNA here is from genome assembly GCA_035222895.1 of Strongylocentrotus droebachiensis. Lineage (NCBI taxonomy): Eukaryota > Metazoa > Echinodermata > Echinoidea > Camarodonta > Strongylocentrotidae > Strongylocentrotus > Strongylocentrotus droebachiensis. Next base: position 415,282 of record JAVYIG010000591.1, on the reverse strand, counting down.
ACAGCGTTGTCGAGAGGTACTCCTAAAAGAAAGACAAAATAGATACATAAAGTGTCTCAAGGGATATTTTACAAGGGACATTTCAACATCCATGTACATGCATAATGTGATTATATTATGGCATGAAGCCGACGACGTGAAATATCTCCTTGCCTAGGCATCTAGTTTTGTTGTATTGATTCTTATGAATCTTACATCCACGTTGTCTCGACTGGCGTAAAATAACGTTTTGAAATTTAACAGCCAAAACACAAATTAGCTGTGTTTGTCCAGAAGACTCCTGGGGGACATTACAGTCTACAATATAAAACAGGAATTAGGTTGGGATCATCAAGTCTCCGATGAATTGAAATTTGTGTCAGAGAGACAAAATGAAACAAATGTTTAACGTTATATTCTGATTAGGAAATGTCAGCTTCTTCTTCAAAATAATATAACAAACAAATTTAAGACCTTTACATAAAACAACATTCCAACGTTTCAATATCCATTCGACGCCAATACAGAATGGTTTTTAAAGCCGTGTTTCTGATACAAATTTTCGGAAGAAAGTTGTAAATAATAACGATCTGAGCTTCATACATTATTGTATACATAAACGACTTGAAATCCTTGGTACATTTATGGAAACAACTTCAATCTATCTTTTAAGTTTTGTTTTGGTTGTTGTTTGAAAGTTTTGCATTGAGAAAAAATGAAAGCAGTTAAGTGTTGAATAAAGGAAGTTGTTCTATAAAAGCAAATCTTACCTAAAGGCCCGGTCACACAGGGAGGACGCATGGGGAACGCACGGCCAGCGCATTGGAAATTTGCAATTTGGGCCAGTGCGTTGTCGTTCGCTAGGCGTGCGTCATCATTCGTTACTCGTTCGTCGAGCGCGCTGGACCAACGCTGGACCAGCGCTATGCATGCGTCGTCATTCGCTGTGTGCGTCGGGATTTTTTGAGCATGCTCAAAAACGTGCGCCGAGCTCGACGCATGAATATACACGCCAAAGGCACGCCAGACATGCGTGGAGCGCGCTAGACCAGCGCCAGACATGCGTGGAGCACACGCCCTGTATACGCACAGCGCGCTAGCTACACGCCGTGCATTTTGTGTCAGCTCGCTAGCTTTTCCGAAATTATGACAAAAGTTAGGCACACGTTCTTTTCCGATTTCCAATGCGCTGGCCGTGCGTCGTAGAACGCGGTGCATGCGTGGACCATTCGTCCAGCGCGCTAGCAACACGCTGTGCATTCGTGGAAGTTGTTATCATGTGCGCTCTGTGTGCGCCCTGTGTGCGCCCTGTGCGCGCCCTGTGTGCGCCCTGTATGCGTCCAGCGCGCTAGCAACACGCTATGCATTTGGTGTCAAAAGTTGGGCGCACGACAACGCACTGGCCAAAAGTGCAAATTTCCCATGCGCTGGCCGTGCGTTCCCCATGCGTCCTCCCTGTGTGACCGGGCCTTAACAAGCATCCGTTTTCAACAATGGCTACACTTTTAAATGCACCTGGTAAGGATTGCATTCAGCCGATGGGGATGGCAATTCGTAAGTTTGTAAAATGGGCCCTGATTGGTTACAGCTATGATTGCAAGTTTCAACTTGCGTTCAACATGATTGCAACTCACCATTCCCCTCGCAATCTGAATTGCAATCTGAAGTTGCCCAGTCGGCGTCAGTTTATAGATAGGATCATTGACAGCGTTCTTCTCCTACAAATAAAATAAGTGATTACAATCATTCAAAATAAATGATTAAAAGTAACGATTAAAGCGATAAAGGATAACATTGGATATATCGTCTTGAGGCAACAATCCTAAATACAATCATGGAGGGGGGGGGGGGGGTATATTATAGTTCTCAGGTAAATATTCGAAATTTACATGGAACATAATTTAGCTGGTGTCATGTTATATTATGTTTCAATACCAAGTGTTATGTTTTAATGATGAGAGGAAAATGCGATCAGAAACTTGAAATCAGAAATCGATTTTATGTGAAGGATATCAGCACACCCATTCACAACAATAACACACCCACATACGCGATACATTCTAAAGCAGCGATATAATATTCACTCACTTTACATTATATAAATGCCACAGAATTGGGCTATCGGCCATATCTACATGTAAATATATTAATTATTTACTGTTATGCTTAAAAACAGGTGTATGCCATTGAAGCTAACTTGGATTAAACTACCAAAGCAACCACACCTATTTCTGCAGGCTCCATTTTGTTTTGACCCTATACTACATGTATATATTATTTAGCTCATAGATATTAGTTTCCAACCCACAACACAACATTTACCGTATATTTCCACTTTTCAAAACAAACAAAGACAAAGACATTACAGACATCGAGAGGGAATTAAGAACGATCTACCATACCTCTCTGCATTTCCATAGAAAGTGAAGGAGATCGCCATAGTCCATGAGTTCCGTGATGAGGTAGTGAGGTTCATCAGCTGTACAGCATCCCAGGATGGGTAGGATGTTGGGATGGTTGCCGATCTCGACAATGAGCTTGATCTCCTCGAGGAAGTCCTCCTTCATCGACCTCGTCGCGTTCTCTGAGAAGATTCAAAACATAAGAACACAATTATTCATCTATCACTTTTGAAATATTAATGACTCTCAATGATAAATGATAACAAAATAGATTTTTAAGGCGCGAAATTCATTTGAAATCAGAAACTCAATTTAACAATTCTATTCATGTAGTATAATAAGATCGATGTTCGTACGGATTTAAATTCCGTTTCTGATCTTAAAAATCATGACTATATTCATACAGGATAATAAGATCGATGTTCGAACTGATTTAAATTTTGTTTCTGATCATTAAAATCATGACTATCTTAACATCAGAAGTGGTAAAGAAATAATTACTTTTAAAATAAAAAACGACTGCAGATATTGCCGAAATGAAGGGTGGTAAATATAACGATAGCATGTGATCGCAAAGTATAAAGCTATTGTAGATACCACAACCATACATGCAAATGGAAAAAAGGAGAGCAGTTTCTGAAATTCGAGTTTATTTCAAAACAAACTGCTTATAAGTTCTTTTGAATTCGAAATCTGTTACATATTCAATAATTTCTCAGACGGAACACAATTTTCAGGGATCACAGCATAACATTCACTCGTCACTAAAATAATCTTCAAAAGCAGGATAAATGAGTGCAAATCGATAGCTTCCAGGAACCTTTTATCCAAGTTTTCGTCTTTGATGTGAAATCCTTACGAGATCATCGCGATTTTGTTTTTGACAATCCCACCTCGATAGTCTATCATACTACTTCTCGACATGATTTATGTGGTGTATAAACCGCACAATAAAAAAGAAACAAAATAAAAGACAGAAGGAAAAAAAGTTATAAACCAAATTTTGCAAATAAATAAAGTTTCCGTGTTTTGTTTAAGATCTTTAATGGACTTTGAAGTTGATACATGTAACTCTAATGAGACGTGGCTTATAGTTGAAAAGTTTACTTTCCTGCTTTTTCATGAAGGTCGGGATTTCAATGAGGGCTAAAAATAGTAAAACATATTTCATAAAATGGATCAACCAACTAACGATGTATCAGTTTTTCTAAGATGGGGCTTTATTTTTTTTTTCCCGTTTCCACTATAAATCTTGTACATCCTGAAACCCTTACAGATATTTTCAAGTCTGATTCTCGGAGAAAAATAAAAGTTATTCTATTTCAGATATTGTTATATTTTCTGTGCCGAGTGAGCAGATTGATAAAGGAGAAAAGAAGATCATAAAATGGATCACTCATCCCACGATGCCAGATTATTTTCATCTTAGAAGAAGCTAAATTTACATTTTTTATGGCCATGAAAGACTTTTTTATGATAATAAATACTGCCCCAGGGAAAGATTAGGTAAGTGGGTTAATTGATTTGATAGTTTTATGACTACTTGATGATTTATTTGACTTATGCTATCATCATTCTGAAGTCGAGTATGAACTTAAAGAGAGTTACCATTGCGATTCTGAAAAGGTAACGGGATAAGTAGGTCTGTATTGATCATGGTAAACGTCATTATATCGTTCAGAAATACGCTCTTGATAATTGTGTGTCTCGACGTTCATTCTTGCAATCCCTCAAATTAAAATACAGTAAACTAAACAGAAATGAGAGAGAATGGTTTAACGATAGTGAGGGGAAAAGGGTGTGTGAAAAAGAATGAGAGAGATGGTGAAATAGAGGTAGGGTAGTATTAAAGTATTAAAGACGAGAAGCGGAAGTCTCAATCCGTATTTTCCGAGAGGGACATTATATTTTATGTGTAACATCAAAAGGCTGACGTAGCATCATGATGTCACATTTTCACGCAAAGCTGGCCTTTAGGACATGGAAGGGCCGATGAAAAAGAGAACAACATAAAGAAAAATTCCAAAACATGGCGCCAAAAACATTTTTTGAGTCCCACTCAACCTTCCCATGAGTGCAGATAGAGCCCGTAAACTTGTACGTTAATGCCGTAACCATGGTCATTGCCGTGACTTCCATGAAATAGCCACGTGACACGTCCCACCCGCTTTACATAATTCCTTAACAGGTTCTTGAGCCTTTCATGAAAGTGTGATCGTGCCATTACGCCGAAAGAATGTTCTTAATTACTATATAGGTCAGCATAATTCTACTCCCATCTCTCACATCTATTCATCTCTCTGTCTTTTTTTGTTTTTGTCTGTGTTTCAGTCCTGTTGCTCGTTGTATTTTCCTGTTTCTCTTGTTTATAGTCATTATTTAGTAGTTAGTAGATTTTATTATACTTATTTATGTTTATATTTTATCAGTTGTTTAGTTAGTTTAGTTTTGTCAGCACTTAAATTTATGTTTTATTCTTATCTTACGAGTTTTGTTCTTTTAGGACGTATTCATAAGCCACTCATGAGGGACCTTAAATCCACAAGCCTTGCTTTCAACCAAGGTCACCTCATCTTTCTTTTGTAACGCCATATTCTGTAAACTTGTTATATTCATGTCATATTTGTAAAGTGTGTTATGAAAGAAAGATAAATAAAACTTGAAACTTGAAACTTGAAACTTCTTACGTCAAATGATATCATTAATTATGCATAGGAATGCAGCAGGGAGTAAGTTGATGACTGAAGACGAGCGCCTTGGGGTGCCAATGACCGCAAAAAAAAAAACCCCGCAGGCTCTCACGTAGATTCATAGAGAGTTTGTTTACACTCTTCATAATTATGTTGCAAGATATATGGGCGTGGCGGGGAGCAACGTATGGACAGCGAAATGCCCTGAGTTTCCGTTCATACCTGTGAGGATCTAACTGCGCTTCGCATTGCGTTTAATTAGAACATAGCAGCTGCGCTTTGATCAAGACATCTCGAATCGAGTGGACAATGAACCTGACTAAAACCGAAATAACCACATGGAAACAGTGCTATCCGATACTGTATTATTTCAGCTGAAGCACAGTTTGGATAAGTAGTGTCCGCGCACGGTAAGGTGTAAACACATTGGGCTATTACATGAATAAAAGAACATAACTGAAAGCTTGGAATGGTGGCTGCGGGGGAGAATGTTGGAAGTGACCGCATGTGGTTGTTTTGGTGAAACATTAGGGTGGACGATGGCGACGTTTTTCACAGCTGTGTAGCTTCCTCAAGAACATGCATCCATCAACTTAGACAGCTCCATTAAGTGGGTTCGAACTTCGCGCATACTCGCCACATATTTTAATTGCAAAACATTCATGTAATTGAACACCAAAGATGCTTTCGGCGAGTAATATAATGGTTTTATCCGACTACACTTTCCCTGCATCTAAAAATAATCGTATCATGTTGTAACTTGCCCTTGGGGAAGGAATAAATCCTTAATGTTCCATGGGCAACGTTACCAAGAATCAATCATCCATGTTGAAAATAAAATGTCATCATCGTACATCCTCCCCCTGGCTTTTTTTCTTCTCATACTTTTCTGTCTCTTCAGGTAAAGGATATAAAATTTTCAAACTTAAAGTATAAGGTTGTTTAATAGGATACAAGATGCCCCTGTGGATGTATAATAAGCCCCTAAAACACTTCTGCTTTCGAGAAATTGAATAATCACAAATTTACCGGTGTTCCCGGTAAATTTTAAATATTTCAAATAGCGCCTAAGGCCCCTATGGCCATTCCATGGTAGCTGCGACCATGAAAATCTCAGAATATGCAGTTCTTATATAAAATTTCCAAACGGGAATAGCAAATCGGTCGATTGTAGTCAAGAAAGATTGTTTTAAGGTTAAAGAAATATCAGTAATGAGAGGGAGCTATACAACTTAAAGAGTTTATTATTTACAATTTCATTACTTTAGACTCGATTTCAACCGCGACGACGATCATGCAATATTGTAAAATTGCACATGCTTCCAGTATGTTTATATGAACAAAATTCATGACTCCACACCAAAACTTTGTATTACCTTTAAGTAGTAAAATCCACGATTCTTTAACTACAGAGATACGACCTCTTGACTCTTATATACCATGCATTGACTTTTTGAATTTTGAATTTTTCAGTTTAAATCATTGATGTAGTATTAAACTATTCCATGTGTTCTAAGTGTTACTCTTTGCCTAAGATTATAATTGTCGTCAGCTGTCACTGGAAAGCGGAGTCGAGTTTTCAAAACCCTAAAGTATCTTAAAGATAGTTAGACGTCATACATTATTGATTAGTGACCTATCCCAAATTAAAGAGGTGGATCGAGGATTATTTGGCGGGGGAGGCAAATTTTTGTCTTAAGCGTGGGGTCAACAAAAATGGTGAGAGGAAATGTCGGTGTTACCTTTCTGCAGTTTTCGTTTCGTCAACCTCTTTTTCTTAAACTTTCTTTAGGCGATCCGGAAATGTAGACACTTTGTTGACCGGGTTTTTTAGGAAGGTCATTAAAGATATCCTTCATTTATACCTCGTCAAAAAAACGTTTCTGTTACATCAAAACAATCTCTGAAGTCTCGACGTTCCTGAGGTAAGTAACATGACGTTTTATCATATGACTTTATTCGAGTGTCGGATCAGTTACGTAACGGTTTAACGTAGGAGGAAACGGTACAAGGTCTGTGAAACATAATACCAGTTAATGTATCATCCATGTATCGTAGGTTTGTAGAACCGGTTGTAGAAGAATATGAGGTTTTTCTTTCCCAAGCTCTTTTCTCGTCGTGTTTTCTTTCGAAAATTCACTATAAAGCGGAGGACAGTTCTTTTAAATCTACCGAGGCAAAGAGAAAATGTGATTGGTCTCGTGGTCGGATTTTTGTTTACATCTTTACAACACCATTTGTCAATATATCGTCACTAAAAACAAAAAAAGTTTAATTATGCTCTGCATATTATTGTCAAAATCGAGGCTCCCCCAAACCAAATCAAACCACATCCAACCAACCGCATCAAAAACACCAGTCTCACCATCCACGATAACATTCACAGTCAATCAGTTTCATCACTGATTTCTCATGGTTCCTGTATCCTATTAGACTTATAGGTCCTGCTGGCCCTATACTTTTTACTGGTTTCGGGCCAACTGGTCACATATCCGAAGAGTCGTATGTCTCATTTGTCTCTCATTACATTAGTCTTAATATGGTATGTCCTAGTAATCAGTACTCAAATAATACATATCATGGCGTCAACACAAACGCAAAATCTAACTCTTACCATTACTGTAACAGTAATAGCAGTGAATAGTGAAAGTAGGAACTAAGACACCCTACAGTACGACGGCAAATCAATATGTTTATTGGACATACGTCTATTGAGACGTCACCACTCGTGAAACCACCAATGGCTAGAACCATGGACCTAATGAGAACCTGGGCTAAGGACCTGAACGTGGACCTACTTCTTCGGAGGTCTATGCTAGAACTCACCTCTCAGGCTCTTGACAGCGACTGGTACGTACTTCTCCTTCCCGTCAATCCCATAAGCGAACCCTTTGTAGACCGTGCCGAACTGGCCACTGCCAAGAATCTCCTCAATCTTGAGCAGGGATCGGTCAAACTCCATCTTCTGAAAGACTGGTTCTACTTCCGGGTCAAGTCCCTGAGAGACATTGTAGGTATCTAGAGGAAATCAAAATAGGAAGCAAGGAATAAATGGGTGACCATACGCTTTGCTTTCTACTTTTTGGATACTTTGATTTCTGATTGAATTAGTTATCTTTCTCGTTACATGAAAGGGAATAAAGACTCATCAAGTGTCGTCCAGACGAGTGCTGCGACAGCGTTGATGCCTTCAATCCACATTAATTTTTGGAAGATCATTATTTTAAAGAAATCCGGGTGCGGATAGTGTGAAAGAGTTCTATTCAAAAGAAAGAAGGGAACGATAAAGAGAGAGAGAGAGAGAGAGAGACGGAGACGGAAGAAGACACAGAAGATATCAATCAACAGTACATAGGCTTAATTATTCAGCACACGACGTGGCAGCGTATATCATGTAGTACCGAATCATCCACAAATTAAAGTAAAGTTCCACAAAAAGAAATAGATCTATGAGCTTAAGACAAGCCTGTCGCTCATATACAGTGAGAATATGGCACTGTGTGTGATACAAACAAGTAGGGTTCTACTTGGTAAATGGTAAAATATCAAGGTGAGATTATGGTAATTCTAAAGACTAATGAAAAAGGCAACAATACAGAATGGTAATGAGATGAGAGATCATTAAAAGAGCATAATTAGAGAAGGTGGAGAAAGATGAAATAAACAAACCTTTCTTGATGGAGCACGAGTAAGTGGTGCTGATTTCATCCGGGTACCTGACGAATACAGCCTTCTCATTGGATGAGAGACGACGTCTGTTTATGTACGTGAAGGAACTGACGACCACGATAAGCACGACAGTCGCACCTAGAACCCCAGCCAAGAGGGCGGGCTCCACCCTGATCCTGTTTGGTTTGATGGATGGTGCGCCAGTTAGCGACGGTACCAGAGACGATGAGACACTGCAGGGTCGCTCTGGGGATCGGAAAAGGTTGTTGTAGGTATCAAAGAGAGAGAGAAAGAAATTTTAATCTTGAGGTCGATGTAATGTACATGTATCTATAGTCACATTGTGTTCATAAATCTGAATATGAGCAGATACATGATAACTGATCGAAAACCAGTTACTACTATGTTGAGGAACTGTAATGATACCCAGAAAAACACTTTGGAAAGATTTGGTTTCAGATTAAACTAAACAAATATAATTTCCCCGTCTATAAGCCTGTACAAGGTGGCGACCATGCAATAACAAGGACAAGTTAAAGCAGGAAAATGACAAGATCGGAATTGATTAAAGAATTCAAAAAAGATGTACTCACCTTGTGAAGCTGTGTCAAAGACGATATCTGCAAAGTACGGTGACGCTCTAGAGATCCTCCCATCGAGCCAAGGCACTACCTGAGGAAGAAAAGTTGTCAAGGTTTACATGTGAGAAAAGCTTCAAGATCAAAGTTATACATTGTTGGGGGTCAATACAGAAGCCATCAGGTTTGCGATGATTGTGCAGCGTCGAGTCGTATAGGTCGTAATATCATTCAAATATGATACCCCTTATTATCGTCAAGATAAATTACTAAGAGATTAAATCACATACAATCGTCTTTTCCGGACTCACTATACTTCATTCTTTAGGCTATACAGAACTGACATAAAATGAAAAAGGCGAATTAAAAAAAAACATGTAAAACTGCAGCTTTGTCATTATATTTTGGACAAGCACAGTAATGAAACAAACACAGAAGAAGGCAAAGAAGGCAAAGAAGGCAAAGAAGGAGAAGAAAAAGAAGAGGATGAAGAAGAAAGAAAGAAAGACGAAAGAAAGAAAGAAAGAGAGAAGAAAGAAAGAAAGAAAGAAAGAAGGAGAACATTACAACACCTTTTAGGTGATTTAATTAAAGTGTTGAGAGCATCATGATTGTTCACTTACCGATATATCATAGATCACTCCATAAACAAGATCTGTTATCGTGTAATTGAAACGAAAAGAGAGATTCTCATTCCATTCGTTCTGTAGAGAGATAAATTAGGAAAACGAATTAAAAACACATACTTCGTATTCTACAGATAATTAGTTAATCAATTCGATCATCTTTTTTTTCTAGCATCGTCGCTAATTGCTTTCAATAGGGAAAACAAACGTAATTTCTATGTAAAAACCGAAATTCTTGTTATAATGGTGTACATCCAAAAATGATATGCTTCATATTTTTTGAAATTGATAACTAAATTGTAATTGCAGATGAAACTTGAGAAATATTAACCGTTATAATATTTCTTTCAGCATTGACCACCGGTTTTCGAAAAAGCACTAACGGGAACTATTATGGTCTTATAGAAGATTTGATTATGTAACATTAGCCTATGAAATATGGTATAATTCATTGAATAAGTGAGAAAATTCAATAGTGAAGACTCTGATGAAGAGGGTGATGTTGCGGTAATTTTGATGTATTAAATAGCTTTTAGCGGTTGAATTTCATTCTTTTTGTCTAAAGTTAGAATTTATTGCATAATGGATCTTACTATAATATAATGGATCTCAAGATTGAAACATTATCCAACAAGATAAAATTTCATCATTTTCTTTGAATGTATTCTACATGATTGTATTGTTTGGTCATATTGGTAAAGTTTTTTTTTAATGACGTTATGGAAAAACTTTTTAAAATCAATAACAAAACCTTTACTTTTCAATGAGGACAAATCATAGCTATGAAGATGGAAATTACATTTGGTAAAAAAAATATATAACAGGGGAATAATAATATTGTAACTAATTCATTTAAAAATACTATAATATAGCAATCGACAAATCTATTTAATTTATAAGAAAATATTCATCCCAGAAGAGCAGCAACTTATTAATTCAATTTGCGTTCTGGCAATTGTAGTACAAATTATAATAGCATCATCACACACACCTGGGAATGAAGCATCCATAAATTTGATTATGTTTACTTGATAAACGACTTCATAAATGACGTCACGTTATCAAGAAAAATTGCGATGCCCATGTCGTGTTGAGAAACTGTTCATTATTCTTGCTCTGTGCCACTCTCACTTTTGTGGGAAATCTTGTAGATTTATGGGCAAGAATATAGTAAATCTCTCAGAATAAGTTAAGTTATTTCTTGGGGTGAGGTTACCCTTACTGAAAATTTACAAAATGTTATAATTTCCTCTTTCTGTTTAGATATACATGTATGTCAAATTATAAAACTGTACACATAGTCCTCGGACTAGGCCTACGGCCTTGACACATTTTAATGCTCATTAAAATAAAAATCACAATTTCACTTTTTCTCAAATTTTCACTGATTTGTTTGTTTTAAAGCTTTATTTATTTAAATACACTTTAATTTTCATTTATGATTTCTTCATAAGTTTCAAGTTGAACTCATTGAACGAGGACGATGATCATACTTACATGGTCAATATCCACCTTCTTGACTGATCGAACTGATCGAACAATACTGGTCTCGTTGACGGGTTCATAGGTCACCCTGAAGAATGAGAGATTACCGTTGATCTGTAGAGGAGGCAACCAGCTCAGTGATACCACTGATAAATTGTTACCATGATCCACCTCTGAGCAGTCGATTGCCAGGTCACGTGGTTTGCTGGTAAACTCGATGGCTGTCGGGTATACAAGTCACGTGATAGTTATAATAGATTTGGAGTTTGTGATAAGGCGACTAGCGATGGGAGTGCGACACGTGATTGCTTCTTAAGCTATGACGTATCTTTGTTAATGTTTTCATGTTAGGTTTTTAAAAAAATTATTGGTGTTGAAAAATGTATGTTTTCAACCATTTCGTAAGATTCATTGCAATTGAATGAGGAAACGAGTAACCGTTCTTCCTCTCTGTACAACAAATTCATGTATCATGGCTGAACATTACAAACGCTTGAGAACAGATGCACAATAAACTATTTCGGACAAACATGAGAATCCTTCAGATGTACTCATTTTTTAATCAACCCCAAAGCGACGGTTAATTTGTAAATTCTCACAGCTGAAATAGAAGTCCGAAAATCCCTTTTTATAAATTAAACAAAGTATTTGTTATTTACTTACGTTGGTCGATGCAAAATTCTTCATCTCCAGTTTCTTCAAAGCAATCTACACGGGAAATACACGAAAAGATAAAGAAATAGTGCAATGCAAGGGGAGAGGATACATCAATACAAATACGAAACAATATTGATAGTGAAGCCCATCTATAGTTTATTTATACAGGAAGTTTATCTAAATTATCACTTTCGAGTTTTATGTGCTTTCTTCTTATTATCATTTTCTTATTCTCCTTTATTTCTTTCTCATTTTTCTTCAACTCTTTTTGTCTTCTTTTCCACTTCATATTCGTCCCCCTTTCCACTCTCTCTCTTGTGTTTTTCTTTTTCTTTGTATTCTTCTCCTTCCTTTGTCACCTCCCTTTATCCTCTCCTGCCCCTTCTTCATTTCTTCAACTCGTCCATCTCTTAACTTACCTGGTCCATCTCTTAACTTACCTGGTCCATCTCTTAACTTACCTGGTCCATCTCTTAACTTACCTGGTCCATCTCTTAACTTACCTGGTCCATCTCTTAACTTACCTGGTCCATCTCTTAACTTACCTGGTCCATCTCTTAACTTACCTGGTCCATCTCTTAACTTACCTGGTCCATCTCTTAACTTACCTAGTCCATCTCTTAACTTACCTAGTCCATCTCTTAACTTACCTAGTCCATCTCTTAACTTACCTAGTCCATCTCTTAACTTACCTGGTGTATATATGTCCTCTTTTCGAATCTTCACCCCAGTATTATATGTTGTAATGTTAGCTGTCCGTATCTAGTAAAGTCACAATAATAGAAAATCAAGTTATGGAGTTTCCTCCTTGGAAATGTCACATAACATTGCTAATATAATGTTAAAAAATCACCATGACATTTCAGAAGCTGATGATGGTTTAATAGATAGTAGTCATGATACTCCCTAGTCGATATTCGAGAATGCGATAAAAAGTTGCAAAAATGTAATAAACAAATGCCTTATCATACTGTTCAAATTATTGTTCAAATTGTTATCTATCTAGTAAATGCATGATAATAGGACAAACCAAGCTATGGAATTTTCTCCTTGAAGATATCACATAACATACTAACAAAAATGACCATGACATTTCAAAAGCTATGATATAATGATAATTCAATAGATAGTAGACATGATACTCCCCAGCCGATATTCGAGAATGCGATAAAAAGTTGCGAAAATGTAATAAACAAATGCCTTATCAAATTGTTCAAATTTTTATCGATCTAGTAAATGCATGATAATAGGAAATATCAAGCTATGGAATTTTCTCCTAGACGATATCACATAACATTGCTAATGTAACTAACCAAAATGACCATGACATTTCAAAAGCTATGATATGATGATAATTCAATAGATAGTAGACATGATACTCCCCAGCCGATATTCGAGAATGCAATAAAAAAATTGCGAAAAAATAGTTTTAAAAAAATGCCTTTTCATATTGTTCAAATTATTTTTCAAATTATCTATTTAGTAGATGCATAATAATAGGAAAAATCAATTGATGGAATTTTCTCCTTAAAAAAAAAAATCACATTACATTGCTAATGTACCAAACAAAATGACCATGAAATTTAAAAAGCTAATGTGACGATAATTCAATAGATTGTACACATAATACTCTCCAGTCGATATTCGAGAATCCGGTAAAAAAGGTTGCGAGTAAGAAAATGCCTTGTCATATTGTTCAAATTATTGTTCAAATTACTATCTATTCAGTAGAGGCATAATAATAGGAAAAATCAAGTAATGGAATTTTCTCCTTGAAAATATTACATAAAATTACTAAGCTAACAAACCAAACAACTATTAGATTTCAAAAGCTGATTAGATGATAATTCAATAAAATGTCCTCATGATACTCTCTAGTCGATATTCGAGAATCCGATAAAAGGTTGCGAGTAAGAAAATGCCTTTTCATATTGTTCAAATTATTGTAGAGTATGATCTTACCCGAAATTGGTGTCCGAATCCAAAACTGAGGTTCTGGAATGTGAACGACTGGGTAGACTGCGCGAAAAGAAATAAAGGATACAGTAATAACAGGTTAACATTTGTAAAGATTTAGTTAACTCGATGAGGCACTTGTGTATTTCGGCTTCTAAATATATTCATGATCACGGCAAAGTAAAGTGAGCAAAAAATATATATCCCACCTGGTCATGATTTAGTATAATCGCTGTACGGAAGGAGTGCTTTAATTTTGAAATACAAAAAGGAAGACTTTTGACATGACTAATTAATAGACAATAAGGTTCACCCTCAATGAGACTCGTTTTTGTGTCAAGTCAAACAGATGACCGCTCCCATTTTGATCTCTAAAAGAAAGACATATGCAATGGTTGAAAACGTCGCTCTCCATTTGTGCAACTCTATCATTTAGAAAAAACTCAAAGCGATAACGAGCATGCACCATGGGATAAACATTAGGATAAAATATATATCTAGAATTTTTGTTTAGCAACACAAATATCTAAGAACTATCCTCACTGCTTTGAGTGTATTCCACTTAAACGAGGTGTAAGGTATTTTGTAGAATGGCTCTTTGTCAGTAACACCTTGGACATATAACAATTAAAAGGTGCAATATCCTGATCTTTAAAAATGACATTCATGGACCATTAATGTGACTAATATGAATAAGTACTCGGTAGCCTGAAGGACAATCAAGGATTTCCTCATCACTCCATTTGTTCCATCACCCAACTCTAAAAATGGTGACAATTTTATGAATATCACACTGACGCTTTATAGCTAACACGGTCTTTCATTATGTACCATTTAATAGTATGCTCCATCTCAACCCCGCATCACCCGCCCCCCGAAATCTTCAACCAAGAGCGCGTATCCATGACAACGGTCTACTTCAACATCGGTCTCAATGAATGAAGTGAAAAGAACATCGGTTATCAATGCGGAGCACGTTTTCTCCGTTTCTCCCCTGTGTACATTCGATCTCATGACTGCGGTGTATTTTGCAATTGAATGAGACGGTATTGTCACTACTCCATCGCCTTGAAAAGTGCAGTATCGATGATGGTTTCGAAATGGAGAAAGTGCAGATTTCCCCCAGTGTCTTTCAGCCATGCTAGGCCTTCCCAACAGGTCAGATGAAAAAAAGGAATGAATCGTATCGTCTCTCAGGTCGATAGGAGCTTAACATGCAAGATGGACCCTGACATGATCATGATAATCATCTCATGAGGGTTCTTTTTAACCCTGGAGTCAAAACCATATCATAGAAAGTACATGGTATCGATATCCTTGGGTCATTGTAGTATCCATGGGAAAAGCAGCAAATTGTTTTTTTCAAAGATTTATTTAAATCTATCAGAATGCAAAGTGATAATCAAAAGCAGTTGATCGATCATTATTTTGTTGGTTTTGTTGATATAAAAAATAAAATTGATCCACTCCACATACGGGCTTATTTTGAGAATATTATTATTTCACTTTTTGTTTACATACTTTCATTTTAATTAAGCCTAATGTGCCTACATTTCTATTCTGATCTTTTTCTTTAAAGTATGTTTTTTAAAAAGCGTCCGGATCACCTCATAGCTTGAGTTCATTTCCCCCTCAAATTCATGAATCCCCTCGAGTTAAACCTCCCGATAAAATACATTTAGATCCCTGAGTAACCTTGATAGATCCTTGTAAAAGCAAGATAATTAAGAAGAAGATTTCCTTGATTTCAACTGATAGACATTCACTTTTCTTTTTTTTTCTCTCTCTTTCTCTCTCTCTCTCTCTCTCTCTCTCTCTCTCTCTTATGCTTTTTATTGTTATATTTTCCTCCGATAAACTTCGGGAGGCTCTTTGAATGGCAAAGCCACTGTCTTATTTGCTGGAACGGAGCCCCAAAAGGGATAGCATAAAATTAATAAAGAAAATCAAGTGAGAAATACAAAAGATAAAGAACGCAACATCGCCTGCTGTGACATCATGGTATAATAAAACTGACGACTGCAGGGCGACATATACTCTACATCCTAATTGGCGCTATAATAATGATGTCAATAATTTACGGAAGATGGGTGGAAAGGGATGAGGGGGTATATATATCATTCTAGAAGACAAGTCTACACTGAGGAAGCAGGGTAGACGGTAAAGCGTGTTTAGAAATATTAGAGAGAGAGGGGGTAGATAGGGAGAGGGTGAAAGAGAGAGAGAGAGAGAGATAGAGACAAAGAGAGACAGAGAGAAAGAGAGAGAAATATAGAAGGAGAGAGAGAAAGATATATATATATATATATATATATATAGAGAGAGAGAGAGAGAGAGAGAGAGAGAGAGAGAGAGAGAGAGATAGAGACAGAGAGAGACAGTTAGAGTGATGAGAGAAGAGACCTAGAGAGTCAAAAAGAGAGAGAGAGAGAGAGAGAGAAACAGACAGACAGAGAGAAAGAGAGAGAAATATAGAAGGAGAGAGAGAAAGATATATATATATATAGAGAGAGAGAGAGAGAGAGAGAGAGACAGACAGAGACAGAGACAAAGAGACAGAGAGGGGGAGGGAAGAAGTGAGACATAAACGAAAAGAGATATATTTCAAGGGAGAGTGAGATAAATAACTGATGGATGAGATAGGGGTGACGGGAGAGTACCCTAAAATAAGGTTAAGAACAGTTCGTGAAGGGTGCAATTAATAAATCTTCCAAATTCTCATTGATGGTTGTTGACAAAGAAGTGATTTATTCAAGGCAATTATAGACGTAATTATAAAGTGGTTTCATGACGCGCATCATACCACGGACCTACTTCTTTATTTGTTTATACAGTCATAAACGGCGCAATAAAATAGGTCATCGCTTCAATTAGGTATGTCGCCCTCAAACAAGTGCCCCTGCCTCCAATGTCTTCAATCACCCCGGGTCGCAAACTAAGACAGCTTGTTATGTAGAGTTTCCATTCCACTCCTGAAAGCTTCATTTTGTGAAAATAATTCCGTATTCGATTGGAGATTCTCTCGGATGACGAACCAAATCGGTGGAGTATTTTGAATCGTCAATGTTGCGAAGTCTGGGAATGATGGATGCCACCCCGACAGAAGTTTTAAATCTCCGGAACCTTGCCTATCGCCATCCCTCTTAAGGCTCCGGATGATATTCGAATCCAAGGAGAAAAGGTTCCCCAACTCTCATTTATTTCTCTTTCCTTCTCCCTTGTTTCTTTTATTTTCTTTCCCTCTCACTCCTTTTCCTTGCCCTCTTTCGCGCACGCGCTTTCACTTCTTCTGACTTTCTCACTTTAGTTACGCCTCTCTCGTTCTCACTGTCACCCCTCCGCCCCTCTCTCTCTCTCTCTCTCTCTATCCCTCTCCCCCTCTCTCTCTCTCTCTCTCTCTCTCTTTTCTCTCTATGTAAATCTATTTCTCACTCGTCCTCGTCCTAATCCTACTTCTCTACCTCTGTCTATCCTCTTCTCTCGAGATTATAAATGAACGTAACGTTTCCGATTTTATTCACTTTCCGCCACTTTCTAAATAGGTTAAGTGACACTTACGGTGCAACACGCAGGCGAAATCTTATTTTACTCTTTAAAAGTTTCCTTCCTCTGAGGCGGGTTGATAGGAAAGGGAGTGAAAAATGATCTATTTAATCTCGCCGCTTGAGAAAGTAGCATTTGCTCTCCATTCTTTTTGAGCTTCCGTCATCATGTATATCTACGGTAGATGATAAGTTACTCTTTCAATGGGAAAACGGGAAAATTCTAAAATATGAAAAAGTTCAAATTAGATTTCCCATTATGGTAAGAAATGCCATTGCTGCTAAATCATTGGTTCTAATTTTCAACAAGAAAACTCCACAACGCAAACACACGCATACACACCCACACGCACACACATACGTATACAAGTCATGATAACATGAAAATTCAATTTCATGTAAATAGTAGGCCTATATATATATATATATATATATATATATATATATATATTTAAAATGAATTGAATAGGTTATATACATATCTACGCTATGCATTAATTTGGAGTTATTTGTTGGTATGCTATTTCTGGTAACGTCCAGAATTCATTTAATTCTTAATGAAAAGGAAACATTAATTCAACTTTACTATTTCTTTCACTACACCTTTGAATAATTTCCTTTTAATCAAGGGATGAGCAATTTTTACAATCAAAGCCTATCACCAAAAAACCTAATTATTTTCACACTATGTTGAGGTATGCAATAATAGTTTAAAGGGGCACGTTCCCGCCAGTGTAGTTATCGCAACATGCCATCTGCGTAAGAGCCGTATTCTGTTGGTGTCAATAGGCAGCTATATAGCACCGTCCGCCAGCGCGTACGTATTTTGAACACCCTCTGGAATACGGGGAACATGCCCCTTTAAACCACATCGATGAGATACCGAACCCAACTCACCGTATATTGATAGTCAGTGAAATGTTTAACGCATTGGAACTCCAGCTTATCCCGGACCCCACTTTTCACCAATCGAACTGCGTATCCCGATACTTGATCGAACTCTGCCAATCCTGTTGGCAAAAAAAGAGGAAGAGGGAAGAACAATAAGAGGCAATCACTTTAATTGAAACTTCCAAAGTATAAAACTTTGAAATAAATTAATCATCGTTAGCAACTAAGGGTTAAAACAAATCTGGAACACTTAATACCCTTATCCGCCCTTGACCCACCACTTTCGGCTTCAATTATTTCAATATTAAAAAGATTCCTAAAAATAACTTACTTGATGAGTTGAAATTTGTCCAGTCTACCAGAGCTTCAAGTTGATATGTTCCTTCTCTGTCTCCCGGTTGACCATTGGTGATATTTCTCGTCCGATACGTGATATTGAATGTAACTTCGGGCGGTACCCGAGCTGTGAAATTAAAGAGGAGTTACAGAAAACGTTAAAACATTGTTAAAGTTAATCGTATTAGCAAATAGTTTGAGGATGTAAATGTGTAATCCCCAGTGCACAAGGGGCGTCATTTAATACATTGCGTTGTTACCCGCGTCAGTCGAGCCTTCGAAAGCGTTAGCTAGTAATAAGCATTGTTTGCAAGTTAATAATATTTGCAGTGAATTTTGGACGATGTCACTATCACATACGTTAGGTGAAAATGCCTCGTGTACAAAAGGCATACGTTTTCTAGCGTACTTTTAATGATGCAAGGCGTTATAACTGCATCCTATAGGGTTCACTACCACGGGCACACAGTGACGTCGCCAAACTGACACCAACAAGGACAAAACTGAGGGCGGGGGGGGGGGGCGGGATAAGGAAAGGAACGAGAGAAGTAGGTGATAAGATCCCGTCCCCCACCCCACCCCCTCCCGATTGATGATCTTTTGAATACGAAATTCAAGCAGCTAGGAGGGCCACTTCGAGATTATTGCAGCGTGCCCTTAATATCTTCCCCAAAGCTGCGCCACCGGAGCGAGATTTTTCCCCTTTTTATCATCATCTAAATTAGGGGATGTGAGAAGCTCTCGTATTAGCTTGCAGGTTTTCAATCAAGTTCGCCGATACAAGTAAGGATAAACCCATGGCTTATGCTCTAACCTAAAGTGAGCATAATGGGAGTATTTAGTTTAAATGTATCGAGGGTCATATAAACGAGGGCAACTTTAATTTGGGTGCATTTCAGCGTTGGAGGAGGTGCGGAGGAGGAGGGAGTAAATAGATAGATGTTCGATATACGTAGCCGGATAGATAACTAGTTAGAGAGATTGATACAGAGAGATAGAGATGGGAGAGACAGGAGAGGGAGAATTAGATAGAGAGAGAGAGAGAGAGAGAGAGAGAGAGTGAAAAAGAGAGAGAGTGAAAAAGAGAGAGAGAGAGATGGACAATATCAAATAGAACGAAGAGAAACACGAAAAATGACCCAGAGGAAAAAAGAGAAAAGTAAACAAAAAGTGGAAGAAGAAAATGGGTAAGATATGAGAGGAGACAAAATCAAAGCTTTAGGATAGAGATAACAAAATGAATTGAGCAAAGAGATCATCGGCTACAGAAAACTGCATCGAGGAATTTTTATTTGTTTAAAGAATAATAAAAATGCAAATGAAGAAATTATTTGGAAAAATGGGATGGGTAAAGAGGATCATTAAGAGAAGGGGAAAGAGGGATTAAAAGAGAATAATATTTTCACGTCCCCTTTTCATAATAACCATGTAAGATTTCGGATCAAGATTACTACCCCCGGACAACTAAAGAATTGACCCAATTAATCGCAGATTGCAACCCACGAGTAATTGAATTAAACAGGTTAGCTATCCTACGGTCATTCTCTAAGGGGGCAGTTGTCCGAAGAAATAATCTAGAGGGTATTTGACCGCGAGTCGTAAGATTTGCACATTCAAAGTCTATTAACTTTATAGAGTTACCTCGAGACGAAGGGAATACACTACCACGCTGATTAGCTAGCTTAAAGATGATTTACAGTTTGAGAAACTCCAAGAAACCTTCATCCAATGTTAACTATGTTAGTTGATAAATAGCAAGATGCTGGCAATTCTAATCTTTTGTGAATGTTTTTTCTTCTTCCTGCTTTATAGATGAAAGATATAATTTAAACCTTATCAGATCATTTACATTGCAGTGCGACAGCCTTTATAAGGTATCCTTTTTCTAAATTGATCAGAAATCGTTGATAGTACATCTGGCATATTTAACAAGTTCATTTCGATTTCCGTTCCAATACTCGTCCTTCAAGAAGACTGTAACTTCCTGCTTTCTCAGTGGCGGATCCAGGGGGGGGGGTTGGGGGGGTTGCAACCCCCCCCTTGGGCGGCCCAAAAAAAAAAAAAAAAAAAAAAAAGGAAAAAAAAGAAAAAAAGAAAGAAAAAAAAGAAAGAAAAAAGAACGCACGCTGGAGAGAAACCCTTTCAAGTGCAAATATTGTGAGAAGATATTCAACTCATCTGGTAACTTAACCAAACACATGATAACTCTGGATATATGTATTAAACTGTTACTTGATTTAAAAAGACGTTATCATGCACTGCTTTTTATGGTCTCCATTGTGTTAATAGATGCCAGGAAAACATCACTTACGGGGTTAAAATAAACACCCCCCAAAAAATCGGCTCGCCGCTTCGCGGCTCGTGGACGATGCTCCGCATCGTCATTATTTTGGTCAAACCCCCCCCTTAGCAAAAAGCTAGATCCGCCCCTGTTTCTGTCCCTGTAAAACGTCTATCCATCTAAACAAAGAAATCATTCAGTTCAATTGTAGCAAGACACCATCAAATGCCATCGCATATCTCACGACCTCAATACGACCGATCTTCATTGACATTGAGATCGAATTAGATGATGAACTTCAACAATGTAAATTTCTTCGTGATCGAAGTCTGGAATGTTGATATGAATAGTGTAACCAAGCCTTCCCAGTCAGAGAGAATTAGTGACGTCACACCATGACGCCACCGGTTCGATCTTAGCCACGACTGAAATGTTGAAGAAACCTTTTCATTTTGTTTAAATAAAACTCCTTAAAGGCCATCCTACACCTCAATCAACTTGAAAAGGAGTCATTTATAAACCTTACTGCAATTTCTTTAGAAATAACAAAACAAAACAGTAGTGCAAGGTCGTAGGATGCGGAGTTGGCTTTAACATTAATGAAACACTTACGCAGATCACATAAGTCTAACATGAGAACCATTGTAGCCATTAGCAACACGAGAGGGGGCAAGAGAGGTAGGTGTAGTGACGTCATCATGATCTATGGCGTATCTATTCCGGTAGTTCTTCACTCTGCTTTCATCCCTTGTTCGTTCTAGTACTTATGCTGGAGACTAGAGAAAATGAGAAAGAAAATTACATCTTAAAGTGATTGAAATTCCAAGATGAATCAATTGTATAGAAGTATTTCAGCGTCTTTTCAATTATTGGTAGTAAATGAAGAGCTTCATTAATCAGAAGTGTAATTACTATGCCTCTTCAATTACGCATGTTGTATCTGAACAAACAAAATGCCATTTGTTGCACAAGACCCACAAGATTATACATTTTACAGTTTTACAGCCAATTTGTATTATTCCGAGTTATTTCACGAGCCCATTACAAATTAAGCCCAAAGGCAACTTTTCAGTCATTTCTTCTTTTTTCTTTTTAAAAATATGCTATCTATCTATCAACTATTCGTTGAACTACGTTAACTTTCAATGCAAAAGGGCAAATACTACGATTGGTCAATATTTCCTCCCCCCCCCCTTTTTTTAAACTTTATTCCTTTTGCGCATTTTTTGCCCGTCATAGTCAGAGTAGATTTCTTTACAAGCGTCAGATCGATTTACATCAATCTTCTAAACACGACGACCTCTTTCTGTCTCTGCTTTCCTTCTCTCACCAATCGAATGCCTATATACACTGTTCCAAAGTTTAGATTTGCGCCAACCGAAATGGATCACTCTTGATATCTGATACACGTGTCACACCACACGTCACGATAGTGATAGATCAAACAGGAAGTGTGACGTCACAATCGATAACTTGCAATCATATTTTTGCGGTCCCTTCAACTTTAATTCAACGTCAAAAAAGTAAATTGTCGAATGGCATATTGATCGTTATGTTAACAAGCCAAGAGAAAGTCGTCAATCGATATTAATTGCGTACGTTTTGCAGTGTCTGTATGTGAAACCATACGGTGATGCGACGTAATCTAATGCACCTTGCGGCTACCCTGAAGTAGGACTGCGTCTACCCTGACGTAGGAGTGCGTCAGCGACTGGCTTGGCCTATGACGCACCATGTAAGGTTGACATCATAAATAAAGAGTGATTGCGAAATGAATTGTTAAACATCTTTAATAACTGTGGCATTGGCTTATTGCCTTCACAATCATGTAGGCTCGATTATCGCATGTCATTTAGAGCAATAGAAATGACGCCTCATGTGCAACAGGCGTAGGACTGAATGGAGTTATCTGACGGAAAGCTATACGCTTTTTTCCTCATCACATCGAAGTTGCAAAATAACCCGCTATTTTAACTAGCCCGATCTTAAATTAGCCGGCTAATTTGCATCTTCATCAGCCCGCAGTTGCAATTAGCCGGCTATTCGGTCGAGACAAAATCCCGAGAAATTTTGGTCTTGTTTCCAAAATAGCCCGCTATTTGGGGAAAAACCGGGCTAATTTGCACCCGTCCGACCTAGTTTGTGATGAGCGTATCGGTCTGGTGAAGACGCAATATCGAGCTTCGGGAAAATATCCCGAGTCTCAGAATAGCGGATTATTTCGCAACTTCGGTCTGATGAAGAACAACTGGGATGAATGTAGTCAACGGTCAGACGAGGGATCGTTTTCCCTGGATTCCCATCCCGGACAACTACCACAAAGGAAAATAACTGCAGGAGAGGAACGTTTCTTCGGAAAACTACTCCTAGGACAATAACCCCAACGATTATCCCTAGAATTATTATATCCCTTAATTTCCGGGACAACTATTCTCATGAAAATGACCTATCACAGTGACTGTATGAGGGGTAATACATTCATTTAATTATCGTAAGTGTAGATATCTGGAGTACATGTGCATTTGACAAGAGATAAATGTCCGACAGTAGTCCACGCTGCTATTCTCTCTCTCTCTCTCTCTCTCTCTTTCTCTCTTTCTCTCTCATTACACAAAATGATATATAGGTCAAAATGTTTTTTCTCCGCCAGGCTTTAACTGTTATTTTTAACTATTTCCCCGACCATCAAAAAGGTGCAAAAACCGACGAATCGATAATTTGAGGGTTGTACAAATACAGCGGTAACACGCCTAAAAAATCTAAATAGAATATTTGATATATACCCTTACAAAAATCGTCGATTTGTAAAGGGTATCAAAACGTATGCTACAATTAGTTAACATCACCACAAATCAGAAATATCGACCGCAGTCAAGAAAGCCTCTAGGAACGTTTGCAACAGAAAGTTTGGGGTTGAACATTATACCAAGAGTGCTGATCGTGCTAAAACAACATTTTGTGAGGTGAAAACAACAAGACAAAGATAAATGACTACAGGACATCTTGTCCAAAGAAACATAACGTTTATTAAGTGATAAAATAAAAGCTTTTAGCGGAAGAAACGAAATCGGAAATAAGGTGCTTCCACCGACTATTAGGTAGATTATGTAGCTCTGTTCCTCCTCTTATCCCCGCCAACGCCTTATCATCCATCTTTTCCTCTCCAGCTATCTGCCTCTCTCCCCGCCCCCTCCACTCCAACTCTGTTTCCCCTCCCACTCCACTCCCACTCCCCGAAAAAACGGCAATATTCGGTACCTCACTCAAAAACTTGCATTTTCTTTCGCCGGAGAGAAGAAAAACTAAAAAATGTCTATATATCGAACCAAATCGTCAGGTCAGCAGCTGCCCTGTTAAGCATACAGGCCTAAATAGATAGACTGACCATAAACATGACGTAGACATCACGTCTTCAATTTGCCCCCATTTTTTCTTGAAGGACTTACACCGATTTACTGTTCAATCTCGGTTGTACACGAAGTGTTATTACGATTGCGCTATTACCTGCGCTAATCCAGCTAATGACGACATTGAGCCCACACGCGAGTATTTCACAGCAATATTGGCGTGTGTGTGTATTGGGTTTTAACAGATGTGTATCAATCAGATATGATTTTATTTTACGTCTGGGGACCGACCTTTAACGTCACCATCCACAAGACGTGACTGAGTTTCGAACCTGCGTCCTCGGCTGAATCAGTTTGTAACTTCCATTGCTAACTGGATTACAGGCGCCCGTCACAACAACAGGCGCACGCTTCACTCTCAAACGGTGCGTGACTCTTCTACAAGCGCACCATGTCACTCTTACACGTGCGTCAAAGACCATACCAGTCCCTGACGCAGTTCTACATGTACGTCAGGGAAATGACGCTTCGTGTGCAACACCCATAACTGTTTCCAAAACTATAACGGAATATCAGCGAATCGTCACCGTCGTTTTTGAATCGGTAAAGGAGACACATCATGTACTGTAGTAAGTGTTTTTGGAAGTTGTGAGATATTTGTGAATTACGGAAGAAAATTACAAAAATCATTATTACTACATTGCCATCGGGGGCCCCTTGTGTTAAAAACTGCAATTAAACGTAATTCCTTCCATATCAGATTCTGATTAGTTAAAAGTTAAGAAGAAGAGATACCCTGCTGATTAAGTCAAGAAATGCATTCTGTATTTACGTATCATGCTTCACAACATTAGAAGTACACTCTTACAAAAAAGTTCAAGTTCCTTGGATTTAATCTATTTGTTTGGATGAAATAAGCAACTGGTACTCTATTTGATTAATTCAATATTGAGTTAATAATACTCTACTATTATTTCAATAATTTGAATAAAAATAAAGTAAGAATAATAATAAGTATAAATAACAAGCACTTATTAAGTGCTCGCATTACAAAAGTTATATTAACTTGGTGAAGGTGCTTTTTACTTTAAATCATTGAAGTACATGGTGGCATTCCATTTGTCCAGCTTTTGCTTCCGAGTAATTATCATAGGGATGTTTCTTTTTCCTCGTGATTTGTCCAGCTTTTTCGAAGGTTCATAAACAATGAGTTCATAATTTTTGAAACCATATAGGGCTCCTTATTTTGGTCCGCGAATAGACAAGTGTGAAATGTATACAATAACAACTGGTAAAAATATACTACGCCCCCGTATTAGAAAATACAGATGGAACTTCTAAAACATATGTACTTCGTATTTTTGTCTTCGCGTTCATGTTTAGAATACAATGAAATCTGGTGCATGACATATGACCTACGGAAAATATGTTTAAAACATGAGTTATGAGATTAGGATGAAGAGAAAGAGAGAAGCAGGAGAGAGGGGAGAGAAGCCGAGAGAAAAGTGGGGTGATATTCGAAATAGGTCATGCTGTATCCGGCATGCTCCACGCCACATAGACGCAGAAGGGGCTTGAGTTTGCACATTATTTTATAAACAACTATATCAATTTGAAATATATTCACAACTGATACGGCATGCCTCCCTGCAAAGGGTTTACGGTCACTGCGGGTGAGATGGTATTCTTCAGGGGATTACACCCTCAACTCATGATCTTGCCCCCGCGTCGTCTGGCAGCATAAATGTTTTCTAAAACTGTTCATCTTTCATCGAGTTGTCTAACCCTATCGCCTCCGCTATAATAATTCATTATTTTTTGTTGACGGGTGCCAGTAATTAGTATTAATTTGAATGATTTTGAAAGGAGATAATTCATTTTTTTCATTCTTCTTTTCTTTTCTTCTTTTCTTCTTCTCTCTCTCTCTCTCTCTCTCTCTCTCTCCGGATTGAATATGGGTCAACCCATCATGCCGACTCATCTGTTTAAACTGTTTCTCTTTTATAGTTTACGCTTTAAAAAATCCTTGATAGGGGAATCCCAGACGTAGAAATTGAGAAAATTAAGAATTTTTACGAACAACTTCTTCCAGCACTGTGAATAGGGCTGTTGTAAGTATGGCCTATGCATTTTTCTGGCGGCTGACATTTTAATGACAACGACATCCCGCATTAAGTAGTGTCTCAGTCGATATAACCTTTACAAGTTTGGGCTCCTGGTTGTCTACAAACTCAATGTTATGAAAGCTCGCTTAACCAATGTACCGATGCGTTCTTCTTCCCACCGTAGAATTTAATTTACGTCGAATCCCCAGTTTACATGGCCTGATATTGTTCATACGATGACAAACAGAGTTATACAGGCCGTGGTTCAAATTTCAAGCGAAGCACGGATTCCCCTTTGGAATTCCCTACTCATTCTCGACTTCGTATTGACACTAAATCCTCCTTATCCTCGCGCAAATGAAAAAGAATCCTCATCGAGACCGCCATTTTATTAACCTATCGCAGGATCGAACCTTCGATGCCCCCTGGTCTTTCAGCATCACATTCACAACGCCCACAGGCGTTCTCTTTGTAGGTCGCAGCGAACCCAGCCGACGACATTTATAGTTAACACTTCGCATCTTGTTCAAATAGAAATCGGATCGCAGGCTTTCATAAATCTTCCTTGAACGGCATACAATCCAGTAAGTGGGGTATTCGTCTTATCAGCTGTCTTATCGACCGAATGAACTACATTTGATATCATGACATAAATGCTGATCAATCAATAATCGTTGGACACGAGGCGTCGATCGTTTGCTTGACGTAGGTCTGCGTCGGCAACTGACGCACCATGTGAGAGTCGCAAGCCCCATTAATCGGTAATGAACACATAAGGGCCCCCCCCCCCCCCAAAAAAGAAGCTTTTAGTCAAAGCAGAAAGAATGCAAAAATTGAGTGGAATCGCATGTCATCTCTTCTTTATGGAAGTGCATTTTGTACAAAATTATCACATGCAGAGGCGTCCCTCGCCCCTCCCCTCTAATCTAATTCACATATATATATATTTTTTTTTTTGGGGGGGGGGGTGGGGGGGGGGGGGGGTGGTACACGTAAAATGTCCGATGCGTCCCCGAGCCGACCAGCTAGCATTTTTATTCCAAACCTATTGATGCATTATTTTGTTGTAATTGAAGCAACCGGCCACACTGAAACTAAAAACCTTCTCTTCAATCAATTTCATAACAGCAATTAAAAGACATTATTGTCAAGTGGCTCGGTTAAAGATAATATTTTAGTATGGAAGCAACTATGAATATGATGAGAAGGAAATCAAAATAAAACTTGTTGCGTATGGTTTCATCTCACATTTGCTACGAATATCATAACTGACATGTGCTAATTATTTCTTAAGTTTCCTTCATGAATCATCATAACCGGTACCTTTGATATAAAGATTTGGAAGTAAAATCATAATAATAATAATAATAATAATAACAACGTTAATTATAAATCGCTAATTACCACCGAAGTCTCTGAGCGCTATAACAAACAGAATAGACTGATAAACAATTACATATTAAGCAAAACAAAAAAGTGCAAATAAACCTACAAATTACAATACATATGAAATACTCATTATTGTGTCCACTACTAAGCTCATCACGTTGCATCTTGATTGGTTTCGGTTAAAATTAACTTCTTGTAGCACAAGTATTATTGTTTGTTCAGACCTCATGAAATTATGCGACCTATATGAATTGACATTTAAATTGCCAAAGGAAGCCCTCTCTAAAGTATAGTGCGTCTGACAAACAGACAATTGGTTCTCGTAAAGTTGCTCAATTCTATAGTTGATCTGCACGCTAACCAAATTCATACATGTCCTTGCATTTGTATTCTCTTGAGCTTTAGAAGCTAAAATTAGAAGCTTTCATATGGGGAGATCAAAGATAATGCACGTCTTCGAGAGAAAAACATTTCTTGGTTTCTTTTTACAGTATTTACCGGAATGGGCAAGATTAATGTAAAAATAGTCATATCTACGTGTTTCTCTCTTCTCATTTTACTGTCCAGGAGATTCATGTGAAATGTGCCTATTTGTTAATTCAGAAATCAATGGCAGACGATAGTTGCCATGGAAACATCAGACAAAATGTCGAGAATGTTTCAAAGGTGATCAGAAGTTTAATATTTCTGTCCACAATGATACATTGGGGCGTCGTAAAATGAAACTGGAAAGTAGCAATATCTACTGATTTCCTAGATGAGTTTGGTCTAAATCATAAATCATAATATTATCTTCGTCTCATTCCTCCTTCTACTGCTTAACCTTTTCGATCTTATCATAAATCTTTTTTAATTTTTCTCCTTCTTTTTTTTTGTTTCCATTATCTTCTCTCTCTCTCTCTTTCTCTCTCTCTCACACGCACACACACGCATACTCTCTCTCTCTCTCTCTCTCACACACACACGCACATACGCACACACTCTCTTTCTCTCTCTCCCTCTGTCTCTCTCTCTCTCTCTCTCTCTCTTTCTCTCTCTCTCTCTCTATCCATATCCTTGACATCTCGCCGAGCTAATCTACTAGAACGATATACGTCAGAGCATTTGTGACATAACGAGTGGACTGATGTATCACCACTTGAAACATAATGTAATAACTTGATTGTCTGCAGTTCTATGAAATCTCAGCTTACTTAATCAGAACGTCCTTAAGCGAAAGATTACAATAAAACATCAATCAAATAATTCGATCAAAACAAAAAAGAGAGTAGGGAAAACAACATCAGGGTAACCGTTACACGAATATTAGCAACAGGTAGTAGGTAGTGGCCAGTTTTGGGTCACAAATAATGCAAATCTTAGGAATTTGAGAAAATAGTTTGGAACATAGTTGAAATCTCATTGACCATCATGAAACATATAACATAACAATGCTATTATCGTGATTATACATTATACCTTGTACCTATTTATATCTAGCACGGATACATTTTCTAGTACAAGCAGATTGAAACTTATTTTCACGAGCAATGAAATATGTGACTGTAGATTTGCAATAACGTAAAGGAAAAGCAGAACCAAAATCAGAAGAAAAAAAATGGGAAAGAGGTATTATAGAGACAATGATAATAGCAAAGAAAAATAGTAAGGAAATCTTTGAATGTTACTTTCATTTATAAATTCACTATTTTTGTTTCTTCTTGGAGGATACTCTTATCTAAATCCCATTCTGGCCATTTGCTATATGATAAAGCATTTAATCGATGTGTGTTTCTCTCGACCAATGGCGTAAGAAGGTAGGCTATCCGGACATGATAGAAGATTTTAAATTGCCCTTTTCTGAGAAAGGTAAACAAATACATTTTAAAAAGGAAAATTATCTGGACGACATGTATATATATCTGATTATCTACGTAACGATGTTTTCATGTATAGGTATGTCTTTATATGTATTTTTATGTTATGCAGGGCCCCCAAGTATAACAGTATTTTAACTACCGATGGGGCTACCCTGTTGAAATAAAACGAAATAAATAAATAAGATATATTTTGAATTTAAAGCGAGCCCAAGAGGTTCGCGCAAAAAACAAAAACAAAAATCAGAATTTCATATTTCCGTTTTCTTTCTCAGTCTATACTTCATTATCAAAGGCGATACAAATGGATGTGTCAAGAATATAGTTCAGCCTTCCATAAAATTTAATTGGGCTATACATCCATATCATATGCCCTGTATAGAAATAGAGGACAAACCTGAGTTTGTGGTTGCTGGAATGTCGTATTCGGATAAGATGGAAACAAAGGAAGTATAACGAAGAATCGAGGGCTCATACTTCCTCCTTGGTATCAAACAAATTCATAATAATATGAACGGGGTTGTTTCTAAAGAGAAGCAATTCGACATGAGACACTAAAGTCAGTTGTACAGTCTACAGTGACAGTAGCAGCTCAGATGACAAAGGACAATGTGAAAAAGTTTTAAGGTTCTGCGAAGCTGAAATTTTATACTGCTGAAATGTATTGCGCGAAAAGAACAAAGCAAAATCAGAGGCGAGACCATTTAAAAAAAGAGATGAAATTTGGTTTCAAAGCGGGCTCCTCCTATGGAGGGAGAATCTCTTTTGCTCTTTGTAAGGGCGGGCTTCGAGACAGATTTAACAAGCTTTGCCCGTATCAGACTCCCTCTTGGCCGAATTTTGATACCCGACTTATCGGCACCACAACATCGTGGTTTAACTATCAAGGCAGAAAAGCCTTGGGAATCGGTGGTGTGGTGTGGATAACAAGAGACATGATCATACCAGCAACTCATTAAGGGGGTCAACCGGGCACACCGAATCCCAGCTGGGAAATAGAGTGAAGACAAAGCAAGCGCGCGTGTGCAAGGCACTGATAACAGGCTAATTAAAATAATTAATGTGAAGGGATCAGAGATGGAGGGTGATGGAGTGAGAGAGGGAGGGAGGGAGAGAGAGAGATAGAGGGAGAGAGAGAGATAGAGAGAGAGAGAGAGAGAGAGAGGGGGGGGGGGTAAGGATGGAGGCAAAGAGGGGCAGACCATGGACCTACCATGGGCAGAGAGACAGAAAGGGGCAAAATGTGAATTACACAACAAATAAAATGTAACATAGGTACTCGATAGTGATAGAGAAACGTCACGAAACCAATAATGCAAATTAGCTACTGTTTGTTTCAAAGCTAATTAAACTGCGGAACATGGGATACACCCCATAATGTTCATTCACCTATGGGCTCGTTTAAATTATTCAAATGCTATTGATTAAAAACATAATTTGTATTACTCTTAATGGATACAAACCTCACTTTCAATAACACATACACGTATGTTTAGGTGGTCATTATACTAGGTCCATAAACGTGGTTCGAGTCCTAACCGCGTTACTTTGCAATATAAAAAATGAAAATTATAACAACATTTATAATGCGGATACATTCACCCCAAGGGATGCTCAAGGCGCCTAAACAAATTTGGAACTTATTACCCTGGCTTTAGCTGTGCTGCCATTACGACGCTTTAGCATTTCAAGGAATTAATTCCTGCCAGGTACCCATTTACATCACCTCGGTTGAGTGGGGTAAATGAAGATTAATGTCTTGTCAAAGGACATTCGTGCCGCGGCGGGACTCGAACCGCGGACCTTGCGATCGACCACGACACTTCTACCTGAACACCTCAATCTCGTTTCGTGAAATCACAGCCAGAAAGCAAATCACAAGATTTCAATGTTGTGGTTCATAAGCTAGTTTATGAAAGTTTTAAATTACACAGTACGTACATGTTGATGAATAAATCATTTAACAACCCGATCTTCCTATTTTGTAAAGTTAAAAACCCATCAGGGTTGACATACCTTTGGATAGCTGATTCCAGGGACGTCGGACTGCAAACCTTCAGAACATCGGACAACAGAATAATGCGGTCAAATCTTTCACAAAATGAACACCATGCAGCCGAATCTAGCAGACACAAGTATTACCAAAGAGAATCTTCTTGTGAAATGAGTGGTTTGTTTACTTCTTAGGGAGATATATTTATAAGCTTAGGTTATGCAGTCACAGTTTTTAGCCTACCAATGAAGGTCAGTAACTCCCGGATGCCAGGTGCACGTAAAGCAAAACACTTCACGTTCGGCACCAGCAGATTTTCACGAAATGGAAAAACATTGGCCATATTCCTTTTTTTTTTGTTCATCCATAATATTTTAAAAGCCATTGAGGCATACTTGATCCACTTTTTAAAAGAAAGAAAGTGGATTATTATGTAATAGTCATCGTCCACGCATACGAATTATGTATATGTACGCCATTCATTTCTATCCGCTTCCTCCCTCCCTCAATCGGCCAGTCTATACGGGTCCCTTTGTCTCTCCTCCATTACTCCCTCTTCTTACTTTGCCTGTCTCTCCCTCTCCTCCCCTCTCCATCTCTCTCTCTCTCTCTCATTTCCATTCTCTCTCTCTCTCTCTCCCATTTGTCTTTATCTTACCCCTTTCTTATCCTCCCGTTATCGTTATCTCTCTCCCTAACCCTTCCCTCTATTTCTCATTTTCTCTCTCTCTCTCTCTCTCTCTATCTTTCTTCTCTCAGCATCAGTAATTTTGTGCTCTAATAACCATTGCTACCATATCATTCATCGACAAAGAATTTAAAAAGACGAGAAAAGTCAGATATTACTTTTCAACTATACCAGGCCTCACCCACCCCTTTAATGCACTGACCCGTGTATTCCATGCATGCGCGTACCTGGATACGGTACCTGGATACGAATGAAGATGTGCCCTCACATCCTCAAAGACCAAACAAAGCATAGATGGATTCTCCCTCTTTCTCTCTCTCTCCTTCTCTCTCCTTCCTCTCTCAACCACTCTATCCCTTCCATTCTCTCTGTCTCTCCCCATTTGTCTTTATCTTACCCTTTTCTTACCCCCTCTCTCTATCGTTATCTCTCTCCCTCACCTCCCCTCTATTTCTCATTTTCTCTCTCTAGCTTTCTTCTCTCAAGCAACATTGTGCTCTAAGGACCATTGCTACCATAACATGCATCGACAAAGGAATTAAGAAGACAAGAAAAGTCACAAATTACTTTTCACCCTTTACCAGACCCCTTAAGGGCACTGACCTGGGTATTCCATGCATGCGCGTACCTGGATGTGGTACCTGGATATGAATGAAGATGTGCCCTCACATCCTCAAAGACCAAACAAAGCAGAGATGGATTACTGATTCTATTGACCACGTGTAGCTGAGGTGGTCCATCCCAACCGTCGACCCGTAGTACGATCCACGCTCAAACAAAGCTAGATTAAATTACTGGTCCTATTGACTGCCCTCAAACAAAGCAAGATTGGATTACTGGTCAAGCTTTGATTTTCATCAAAGACACATGTACCTGCAATCATAGCCATTTCGTTTAATAAAGTTACGGTGTCATTTAGTAAATAATAGCTATATATTGCATAATTTAAGGCAATCATTAAGCATACACAATAACATGTACATAAGCAAAAAATCACGAACTTACATAAAACAAAATCATTTAAGTTGAGTGAAGATTATTTTATGAAGGATGTATATCTGGTAATCTGGTCTAAGAGAATTTTAATAATTATAAAAGATTTCTTTGCCGGGGGTTTATAACCAAATTAGGCATGGGGGGGGGGGGGGCTGGGGTTACAGATTACCAACAGCTTTAAAATTGCTAATATTCTCGCAACTCTTTGCTGCCCGAATACATTTTCAAATCTTGTTTGGTTATATTCATTGATGAACAATTAAAATGTAACTATCAAAAAGAAATCACAAAATTGAAAATATTACAATCATGCCGTACCACTCTATGCTTATAACAAGTTGTTTCTAAATTTTTAACGAAATAACTACTCTGCCACAGTGCACATACATGTATATTTCAGTCCTTTTCTTCCAAAGAGAAGAAAAAGAAAGAAACGATGTCTTTGTCATCTCAAGGCACATGCTATTTTACTTGACTTTTTAAAATGTCCTACTTATATATCGCGTAAGACAGCACCCACTGGAAATGAATACAGAGTGTTAAATTTTCATTTTTGCTGAACTGCAGAATGCCTAACCCTCAAATCAGTGTACTTTCCGATCGTTTAAAACAATGCAAGACATTACTATTTTCATATCATTACATTGGTATTAATACGACCTAGTCGGGCGGGGAATTACATGTATATATCCTTTTTTGTATTGATATTTTTACATATTTACCAAGTGAACCTTCAAACACGGAAGTTTATCTATGACTCTATTTGAAATCTTTGCGGAAAACCCTATACAAAAACGTTCTACCTTGGTAATATTTGACAACGATATGAGGTCGAGAGCAGAGACTTAAATCTCAAGTGCATATTCATGTCGGTCTTAACAGATCAACGAACTTAACTGCAACTTCAGAATATTCTCACGAAAATGTTCTAAACCACAAGCCACTTTGGTGTCATAACATTGTCAACGATATGGGCAATTGCAGGATTTTAATCCTTCGTGAATTGATATTGTATTAACCCATGCACCCTGGCCTTTCGAAGACTCTCAAATCGGCGTAATTTGATCCGCAATTTCATTTTACAGACCCGAAGATATTACGAGGAACCCGGGATTAGAACAATGTTCAATATTAATACCTTGGTACCATAACCCTGGCAACACAACGAGCCATTGTTTGGATTTAAATCCTCTGTGAATTTAAATAAATAATGATATTGGTATTTCATTAGTTTGGGCTCAAAGCGAACTTCAAATTAACTCCATGTAGTTTAAGCAGGTATTGTCGAATCAGGCACTGAATCCAGTGTGGTTTGATTTGATTTGTTTTGATTTGATTGATATATTTCTGCTATATAGTCATTTTTATTTGCATTTTACAAATTATTTGGCCAAAAATAATCATTACACAATGGGTATATGACGAATAATAGGATTGCAATTTAGTCATATTATACGGTTCAATATAGTGACAAAATGCCCTCGGACTGCCTCCCCTAAACGATTATTAGTCAAACGATTTTGCATCTTCAGAGGACCCCCCCCCCCCTACCCAGGTGAAGTTTTCTCCTTGCTCTGGCGACAATTACCTCGAGCTCTATTTAGTAAAATAATGTTAGATTTAGGGTTGCCATTGGGTTTTGAATTATGTTTCGGGTTAATATTAGGTCAAAAGATTGGTCGAGGGGTGATTCAAGAGTTCGGTTTTCGAGGATACTAACCGCGATGCAAGTGTCGCTGGAACAAAATAATGTTAATGTCCTACCCCCCCCCCCCCCCGTTACCCTTATAAAGACTGTATGCTAATTACCACCAGGACAACTACCCGGACCAACGACAACCCTGGGACGAAACAAACATGATGGCAATTATCCAAGATGAGAAATAGTCCAAGTGGTTCTGGTCCAGGTGGTGAATTCTACCGTGTGGATGACGATTATCCAAAATAGGTCCGTAGGTGTATAGCAAAAAGTTTTCAATTTCCAGGATATAAATATTCACATGGTCTATATTGTCCAAGATGATTGGTCCTGGTTGAAATTATCCTCGACAAGTAATCTTCCGGGTGAATTGCCATTTAGTCTACAACCAGTTCGTCCACTACCCAATTAGTCTATTCATATAATTATGGTCTACACTTTGTTCTAAGGACCATTTAGGCTAATAGTCATTTGGTCTAATTTTCACATGGCATAATCACCTATTAGTTACTACCCGTCTGGTCTATTGTTAATTTACAGTCTGTGGGAGTGTCGTGGTCGAGTGGTTTAAGGCGCTTGACTTGAAGATGCGAAGGTCGAGGGTTCGAATCCCGACATGGCACTAATATCCTTTGGCAAGATATTAACCTGCACTTGCTACTCTCCACCCAGGTGTTAAATGGGTACCCGGTAGGATGCGACCGTCATTGTTGGTCAAACAGTTTTTGAGCGTCATGTAACGCCTGGCTGGAATGCTCCCCAGGGAGTGGAGATTAGTGGGCGCTTAGAGACATTTGTATTAAGCGCTATATAAAAATTAAATATTATTATAACCAGTAGGCTAAGTCTAATTCCCAGTTTGTCTAATGCCCATTTCGTCTACCATCCATAGGTCTAATAATAATTTCATGATTGATTTTATTCATGATTCAATAATTATTAGACCATATGGGTAGTAGTCTCTTTGGAGATTATAAATTATGGAAATTAGACCACATGAAAAGTAGACCGAATGACCATTAGACCATGTGGATAGTAGACGGGCTGGTGTAGACCAAACGGCCATTCACCCTGTCTGGACTTTGGTTTTTCAAAGCTTAAGGAATGATAGAACAGACGGCAATCGTCCCGAAATAAAAGAGGATACATCATCGAAAATATCGGAGCCAAACGACATGAACATGATAAAGGTTAGTATGTCAAACTTTGCTTATTTCTTTGAGCACTCCATATCATATAAGGCACTGAAGGTGAATGCTCATCCTGTACAATTACAAAAAAGTTTATTCAAGAATCATTAATGACATTACACATAACACATTATCCAGGTATACGTACTCCGGAGACAATCCAACCTTCAGAGAAACTCGTTTATCGCTCTTTCAGGGCGACGCTTGAGGTTGCATGGTGCTTCAAGTCACACTTTCTAAGGTAATTTAGATGAATTTCATTCAATAATTATATTAATGGCGAATGCTGGAATCTGGGATCATGCAGTGAGGGGGAGGGGAACAGGGATACAAAGCTTACGATTAAAAGAAAGGTAAACAAACAACAATAAAACAAGAACAAAACAATACCAACAGACAAATAAACAACATCTACAAAAAACTTGAGACACACGAGTACATTTTAACTTATTACTAGGGACTTTTAGGTTTGCACGTCGACATGGTGGACTACTACGTGTGACGTCCTTTTACTGGCCTTAAGAGGACGTCACACGTAGCAGTCCACCATGACGACGTGCAAAAGTTCCTATTATACATGTATAGCAAAGTTGACTTGACCGGGTGATAGTCGCCCCCTCCCCTATATACTCCCTGGATCCGCCACCGATAACCCATCAGTTGCGGCTCTGCCTCTCAAAGCAGGTGGAGTCAATGTCTATAGACAATGCAATAAAGGGCTACCCGGATGATTGCGAATATTTCGATGAGTGTTTTTAATAGTGAAGAATGTTTTTCGCCCATCATAATTATATAACGGCAAACAAGCACTCATCTCCTTCTTTTCATTTCCGATCTCCCTCTAGCTGTGTATTTATCTTTCCTGTGTGATGTGTGAAGTGTCATGAGGGAAATAGAAGACTCATCATCCTGGAATTGATTTCATTTCTGTCGCTCTCGGGGTTGCTCAGACTGTCGACAACGACAGACTTTTCGACTGACGGACGATCTTTTCATTGTCTTCAAGATTTGTTTAGAGTGGTGCTAGTTTCTTTTAGAGCCGTCAGTGACAATACGATTGATAGATATGGGTATAAAGCGCAACAACGTCATATCCTGGATGAGTATCTAGTTTCCATCCATTGTCGCTTTATTTGTAGAGTGGTGCTAGTTTTTTAAAGGTTATACACTGTACATGAACTACTTGGACATTCGAGGACAAAGAGGTGATGAACACCACAATTTTGAGAGGTGCTTGTTTTTACAAATATTTGGTGCCTGTAAATTATACATGGATGGATAATATGGACAGCTAATGCGTACAAATTACCGAATGTTACATCTTGGATAAATCGTGGGCTGCCTGCAAGAAAGTCGTTACTGCCATTTTACAATGCATTGCTCTTACGACCTTCTGCGGGCAGCTGACGAAATAGTCAATATCGGTCGACACCTTGGGACACTGTACTTTAAAACCCCATTGCACTACGTATAGCTACTTGCGCCCTCTATTATAGCAAACAATGCCTCAAGCGGTGACCGTTGTTCCCCCATGGTCCCCTTTTTCTTATGTTAATTGAGAGTTGATATGATGAGATAACCACCTGTCAGTGACCATGCAGAGAGGTATAATCCCTCCTGGCCAAACTAGTGCAGATATAGGCTTTAATTTGAGGGTGGTACTACTATTTATTTTGTTGTAATACAAAACTTTAATAACAATGGAATTATATACATTTGCTTGTGCTTGTATAAGATTGTACAAATCGTCGAACAATACGCACTGACAAAAAAAATTGCTCAGAATATCTGTACGAAGAATATTACTGGATGCCATACACAGACTTCCGTCAACAAATTGATCGCAAAAACAGTTGTATTTAAGTTTAACGAGGTGTAGTACAATGTTATCCTCTTACTATATAAGAAAATTAAATTTGATTTATAATCTTAATAGGTACATGTAAAGTTGTAAACCGCACCATAAATATTAAAAAAAGTTTTAAAGAGTTAGGTTAATAAAGAGTGAGGTAATAAAAGCACACGTTTAACTATTCAGAAAAAAAGTAAATAAATTGCCAGCTGGTCTGAAATTTTGGCATACAGTTATTTCATATCATGATTGGAAAAACCAATGATTTCGCAGAATTTGGTAGGAAAAAAAAAAGCTCCTGAATTCTGACTAACATTTTTGTTTACACCCGTTCTGAACAAAAACAGAAGGTCGTCTTGTCATGCCTGTTCAATCGTTCAAAAGTGGAGATAAAGCCTTGACTGATAGCCTCATAAAAATCATCATATTCTCCATAACTAAACGTGCTGCATGGAAAACTAATTAAGACACAGGCATAACACACATCATATTTTGAAAGGTATAAATCAAAGCTTGTGTGGAGTTTTCGAATAGGGGACATCTCAGTTATCTGAAGTTCCAGGAGAGCGAAGGAGAGCGAAAGACCAACGAACCACAGTCCGAAGGACCGAAACCCCATGAGGCCGATCGAGACCTATTCAGAACCACTCGAGACCGAAGACCGTCGGAACCAAATGAGATCCACGCGAAAACAACCATGAGACTACATACCCGGACTACATAAGACCCATGAGACTGGAGACTCTGGGGACCAAACACCAAGAGACTAGAGGCTCACGAGACCACATACCCACAACACAAAATACCCACAAGCCCTAAGACCCACGAGATTGGATACCCGCGAGACTGAAGACCCGCAAGAGAGAGGGGACACTACAGACTAGAAATTCACTGGACTGACGGGACTGACTGACGACGTACAAGATGTGACCAAAGGCCACGGGACCAAACATAAAAAAAGTTAAAGAGGCCGAACTGAGGCCAAAGGTCCAAGAGACCAACGGCTCAAGAGAAATAACGGAAATAAAAGCCAGTTGAAGTCGAGACCAAAGGCCGACGAGACAAAACAAACAGTTTGTTTTCACTGCATTTCGGTGCCTTGGACGTACGATCTTTTGAGGTCATCTGACAAAGTATATGCAGGTCCAGGAAATAGAAGAAGAACAAAAATCAAATTTTCCTTTTCTTAATCTTCAGCATAAATTTAAAATCAACAATAAAATAGTTGTCCAATTTAACTGGTCAGATACAGCTAGCACACTCACACCCAGGGCTGCGGCCCAACGCCCCTTGCTACTTCACCATGTTTCCATTGTGAATATCTTATGTATAAAACCGAAACTCACATAACCATTTTGATCCCGTCATGGGTAAAGTGTACTTTGGCTCGTATTTTTGTTTTCTAGAAAACTAACCCGGAAGTCAGCAGCCCGATGTCTCTAGAGATCTTCTGTCTAATAATTTGATGCAAAATACATGTGTTCACACTATGCACGAGGGATTAGTCTCACACTAAGCGAGACAAACAATACGTGATATGACAAAGATAGGTGTTGGTAAACGCAATAAATGATATGGAACGACTGGAAATGTTGTCTAAAGGCTATGCTGTGCAGCAAGATAAGCTGGAAAACTATTACCCAGTGGATTCTTTCTCAAGAATGAAATGTGTAAAAATGATATATTTGAGTCGTTTGACAAACTAACTTGAGAACACAATAATGCATGTATATATCGTTTCAAGAATAATTGATTGCAATATTCCCCAAACCCAAAGAACTGAAATTCCCACCCCTAATTCTTAGGATTTTCAACTTTAAAGCATTAATAATGATAATTAGTTTTAATAGTTTAATAGTAGGTGAAAGTCATACAGATGTAGGTAAACTGTGAGTGATTGTCATTAGTAATCATAATGTACGTCGAAATATTGAATTATTGCCAGAAAGATGAAGAAAATGCCACAAAAAATATACAAAGTAATCGCTCTGCTTTGGTTCTCACCATAATTCAATACTCGTTACTTTTACAATGTTTAAGCTTTGTTGAGAAAATAAATACGACAGTTCTCATCATTTGAAGAAAAAACTCATTTACTATAAATTATTGTCAACCTCTGACAGCATGACTTTATATTATTTCTACACGGATAAATGTTGTTTATCATCGTAATCTCATTTTCATTTTGAGGCATCTACATTGCACCTGCATCGCTTTCTTTCTACGCAACAGTGACATGTGCCTTTTGAATTCAAGTTGTTTTCAACTCTATTTTTGTACTTGTACTGTATGTTTATTCAATAATTATGGTACCATGTCGCCCAGCTCTAAACTCACTGGGTAATTATTTGTCGGTCTTTCCTTACATGGAAGCAAAGGTATGTTGTACTCGGTCATGTCAATGGGAATCTTAAACATGGCTCTTTTTGCTGTTGTATTTTATGTAATACATGATAAATGATATTTGCTTTGTAAACACTGGATTTAAACTGCTTATTAATGGAGCTTGTAAACATAATTTATACAATGTACATAATATTTATCAAAGAGACTGGCAATCAAGAGTGTCAATTGACTAACCAATTTATATTCGATACCAATATTAATCATTTTTGTAATAAGCCTGGAGATGAACATCCATTACAAATGCTTTTAAACTTTATAATGCTATAACACTAACCCTAACCCTTAAACATGTTTGAATATACGTACAATTAGATATACAGTATGTCGAAGAGTAATTGAGTTGCTTAAAGGTAGGCGTTACTACTGCAGCTAGAAGGGATTAGACCACACAGCGAGCCATCGAGGTCACTGTGACAGGTGGCTATCTCATTAACTCAGCTCTCATAAACATAAGAAAAAGAGGATCATGGGGGACCAACAGGCACCGATTTGGGAAGTTTTCTATATAGAGGGAGCAAGTAGCTACAAGTAGGACAGTGTGCCTTTAAAGTTAAATGCAAAACAAAAATGGCTCTTTTTTTAGTATATATGCCTACAAGATTGAAACGTTAAGACTCCAAATAAAATGATTTTAACGAAAAATTCTAACACCAAACGTACATGTATGATATCTAAAGTTTTAAAAATCGTTTCCTTTCATTCAGTATTGTTCAAGAAATCATCTGAAAATCTGAGGGGCTTCGGCAGAACCGAAATTCAATCATTGCTCTAACAGGTCTGATACCCGAGTTACACCGACGAGACAGACTTCAAACCGCCAACAAAGCAAAGGGAAATAAACATATCGCCCCATTGCAAATACTTCTGAGGTTCTCAGTTGGATTAGGCCTGTCCCTTTCAGACCGAAGTTGAAAATAACCCGCTATTTTCAGACTCGGGATTGACTCGGGATATTTTCCTGAAGCTCGAAATTGCTACTTCACCAGACCGATACGCTCATCACAAATTAGATGAAGACGGGCGCAAATTAGCCCGCTTTTCCCAAATAGCGGGCTATTTGGCAACAAGACCAAGGTTTCTCGGGATATTTTCTCGTCTAAATAGCCCGCTAATTGCAACTGCGGGCTGATAAGGGCGCAAATTAGCTGGCTGATTTGAGATCGGGCTAGTTAAATTAGCGGGTTATTTTGCAACTTCGGTCTAACGAAGACGGGGTCGGTTTGTCGGTGTGACTGGAGCATGACCACGACGGCGGTCTGAAACAATTCCAGGAGCGTGTTTCAATTACATTATTATCCTCGGTAATCTATCCTCAAGTACGGGGCTGCATGATACCAGGACTCACCTCCCTGATGATACAGCCCCGTAATACTTTCCTCGTTCCTTACAAAAAATGGAATTAGAGAGAAATCGTCTCTTCGTCGCCTGTGATGATGAGATTAGAGTGGTGTGACCCTGTAAGAATCGTCGGGATCAGCTTTCAATACCAGACAGGTGATATGGGAAAGAAATAGGGTTCAGGGGGTGTTGCTTTTATATAGAATATTGCGAGGAGGGTGATGTAGGGAGATGGGAGAGAGGGAGACGGTTGATCAAATTTGCCGACAGTGTTGCCATCAATTTTTTTTTTTAAGAATAAAAGGAGAGAGGTTTTCAAACTTACCGACAAGGATATGTGTTATCTTCATTTGCCAATGGCAATTATTGATCTGCTGATAAAATGATCCTAAAGAGTTTCGATAAGCAACAACCCAGGGCAGTTTCAAAAGACCCGTGTGCCACCCTTGCAAAGATTACAATGACAATTAATTTACATAACCGGCACGGGGATGATGTTACTTTAATATGACATGTCTGTAATCCAAAAATGATTTCTGAAGGCAATGCAATTTGGTAAAGAACATGCCTTTAAGTTAATTTTTGAAAGTCTCTGAATATGTTTGATAGAAATCTTGGATGGGGTGTTATTCCGCACTCGCCGCCTAGGGTTCGTGAATACAGAAAGGGAGATGAAGAAAGCGAAGAGGAACTCGGATAGGTATAGATAAGAAAGAGGGGTGTAATAGAATATAGGATATACATTTTTTCACTCGGAATTGGAGAGAAGCCGATCTGGATCTCGGAATCAGACACTTTTTTTTTTAAAGATGATTTAATCAGTTTTATGTAAGGCAATGTATCTCAGCCTATATCACACAAACTCAAGTTAACAGTTTTAAGTACTTTCGTGAGATGCATATGGACAAATTACTTTACTTAATATCATCTAATACATGCATTTGAGTTGTGATAAACTAGCGAGAGATATTTTCTTATTCAATTTCACAATATTTTATGTTAAAATCAACAAATTATCTTCCCTAATTCTGAACATCGTATAAAACTTATAGTATGAAACTGTGACACATTCATATTTTTTGGTTTTTTGTTAAATAAATCAAAATATATACCGAGAGGAAGGAGTTATGGACGAAGAGAATGGAGGGAGAAAGAGAGAGAGAGAGAGAGAGAGAGAGAGAGAGAGATTAAACGGGGTGGAAATTGGGTTCTCGACTAGAATAG
Source organism: Strongylocentrotus droebachiensis (assembly GCA_035222895.1). NCBI lineage: Eukaryota > Metazoa > Echinodermata > Echinoidea > Camarodonta > Strongylocentrotidae > Strongylocentrotus > Strongylocentrotus droebachiensis. Next base: position 372,107 of record JAVYIG010000591.1, on the reverse strand, counting down.
TGAGATTCAAAAAGAGATACTGTAGTCACAAAATAATGTAAAACAATATTTATTTCATCGACGCGCCCATATGAAAGAAACAAAAACCTCAGGGAAATCACTCAGAAAGTGATATTTCATATGATTTGAAAGAAATTCTGATTACACGACAGGGGCTATCACTTGAAGCATTTACCTCCTCAAACATTATGGCGTGTTATCTTCACTTCTAAGTGCGTTGGGTAACATATATATCCCGTTACTAAGGGAACCATATGTCAGGCATATTTGCCATCTGAAGCTGTACATCACCGAGTTGAATGTTAGATACACGTATAAGATTCTAAAACATGCAGTCATGGAACTTCAATGATCTTTGAAGCTCCTTGACCCGATGTAACTTAGATCTGAAAAAAGGAGCATTCATCGATGTATAAAGCCAGGCACCCGTCCTGTGACCCATTTGACAAGAGAAAACTATCGACAAACTATCGACCAAAAAGGGAACTTATACTCCCACTCCCACTTTTATTTCTACTGTATTTCTGTAACAACAGGTCACTGTAGAAGCAGGAGTAGCAGTAGTAGTAGAAATCGTAGTCGTATTACTAGTGGTAGTAGTGGTATTATAAGAAGTAATATCAGTCGTGTTAGTAGTTGCAGTAGTAGTAGTAGTAGTAGACGTATTATTAGTTAGTAGGAGTAGTAGTAGTAGTAGAAGAAGAAGTTGTAGTACTAGTAGTATAGACGTATTATTAGTTAGTAGGAGTAGTAGTAGTAGTAGAAGAAGAAGTTGTAGTACTAGTAGTATAGACGTAGTAGTGGTAGTGGTAGTAGCAGTAGTTGTTGTTATTGATGTTGTTGTTGTTGTTGCTCTTGTTGTCGTTGCTACAAGATATGGAGAAGGAGCATTACTAGCGAATTAAAATTATATTTATTTAAAAAAAAAAAGATTTTGTAGTACAAAGAAAAATGATGGATACTCCAATCTCATTCCCGGGAGAACCTTTTCCTTATAATTACTTTTGAAATCATACACCTTGATTTAGGGGTAAATTGACATTAAGTTTATAATGGGGATTGATGAAAATATATGCTCCAGGCATTTCCCTTTGAATGACTTTTCTTAATCAATACCCAGGTAATATGTTCGTTCCTCGACATTTCTTGACGATGGATGAAGAATACTCTCCTTGTCCTCTTTCCAAAAATACCTATTTTCCTGCAGTCTGCTACACCCACTTCTTGCCATTTTTAAGGAAAAGAAGACCTAATTACACCTGCTCATTCTGCACAGAATCGAGAAAATTGATTGCATCCCAGGAGTGAAAAGCATCGTTTCGAGTCTTTTGTTTAAAGATAAAGTTTAGTTCTGGTCATGCGATTGCCGCGAAAGAATCGATCAGAAAAAGTATCACGTAGCATATGGCTTGTACTGCAAGGTTCTGGAATCATCAAAATGATAGGAAATTTGGCCCAGTCTTGGTAAAGTAACAAGCACTGTACACAGAAAGGTTTATAATTATGGTGATAGAGTCGTCGTGGGGTGGGGCAGAGACCTATTACTATAGACAGAGTCAGACAACGAGAGAGATAGGACAGAGAGGGGAAGACAGAAGGAGATAGAGATACACAGCGAGGTGGAGAGACAGAGGGGAGAGAAGAGATATATACAGAGATGGATAGACAGAGAGAGGGGATAAGAGATAGGCAGAGAGAGAGTTAGACAGAGAGAGAAAGAAGAAGAGGAAAATAGAAGAAGGAGAGAAAGAAGAAGACAACATCAGATACGGAGAATCTAAGGGCGATAAGAATGGTCCGTGCATAATAAAACTAGAAGATCTTTTTTTCTAAGTGAGGGCAATGTACTCGCGAGATAGAGAGGAAAAAGGGGGGAATTAAATCAGAAGCAGGAAAGGAGATGAAGACGATAATTATTAATATAAAAATGAAGAGAACGACAACGTAGAAAGGCTACTGAGAAAGAGCAAAAAGGGGAAAAGAGCACAACAAATTAAGACAATTATCGCACAGGCGAGATACCGAATAAATACATTAATTGCGGTGACGGAGCACATCGAAGAAATATCATTTATTTGATTATCGGGATACGGAAAATTACTTACATGTGACAAACAACATTTGACGTATATATGGTTCTTATATCCTTGTCACATTCAATCATTTAGAGTATCTACATGTACTTAATCTTGTACGTATAATCATCATTTGATATTAGATGTCGAGAGCAATACTTGAGATGAGGAGAAGCCTTTCTTTCCTATAGAATCTCCATTACCGTATATATTTGGATCATTTAACGGAAAATGCCAAACGCATTGTCCTCACTTGTCAGCTTCTTGGAGGGGAACATAATTGTGATTGCGACGAAGTGAACATGATTGAGTGTTAAAACAGGACTGCCAAATAAAAAATACAAACAAATACAAAAACCAACAACAACAAATCACATACTACTTTAGACAGATTATCAATTTGGAGGAACATAAATCAGAACGGAATAAGAAGTTGCCATCATAAAATGAGATTTTTTTTGGAACAATAATCCGTTATTTGAAATAACTAGCTGGTCTAATAAAGCAATTTGAATAGTCGATCTTGGAGTTGTTTTGATCCGCAAAATTAAACGAAAATTTGTGGGGACCTCCTGAAAACAAAAAATCATGGGCGTGCTTATAGGGGCGTTCACACCTACAGAAAAAAGTAAGATTTACAAATCGATTTTTGCATCGCGATCAAGAAATCTTTTTTTTTTACTGCGTGTGTGGACAGAATAATTTCACTAATCTTCACGATCCAACTTGCAGTAAGTCTTGCAATTTTTCAGAATGATCGCGATGGTTTACCGGGCGGTGGGTGTGTGAATGGTATTGAGAATCAAAAATAGATTTGTTTAATCCCAAGCGCGCATACATCGTCGAGACTCACGCTTGTGCAGTTCGGACGTTCGTGTCGTCGAGCGAGAATTCGATCTCCCTGAGTGTAAAATGGTCGGGGAAAAAAAAATCGATCTTTGCATCGCGATCCAATTCGCATTAAATTGACATGTGTGAACGGTCGAAAAAAAAAATCGATCTTTATTCTTTGCATCGCGATCCCAACCGCACTAATTTTGATGTGTGAACGGGCCGTATGTCGGGGTAATGTACTGTAATGTAATCCCAACGCAGAAGAATGTTCATTGTTTTCTTTCCTCATATACCATTCTGCATTGAAATCAAATTAATTTTCGTACCGAACATTCAATAACAATATCGTTGGATTCCGTGACTTTGCCATTTCTGATTAATACTGAAACTCAAAACTACCGTAAAATTTTATATGCAAAACCAACCGGATCAACCTTTATATCAAGATTGAGATACTGAAATCAATCACAATTTCTTAGAAAGATCAAACACGCGATCGTAAGTTTGTGATTCATTTTTGAAAATTGGACACTTGTAGCCTTTCAGTACCTGAATATTATCTGTTCAGCTATTTTTGTTCGTAACTCGCATTTTAGGAATAAGACATCCAAAAGTGCATGCGTCAAAAATAGACAGAAAGCCACAATCAACAATCAACAATACAAAAACTACAATGTAATCAACCCATTATGATCTTCTTTCTGCATATTACCTCAGTTACACCACCAAACCGACTCTAAACCGATTCCCAAACCGACAGATACTTGGCCATTTATACCCCCGTCAAACCGCCGAACTGACTTTACATTGACCATGTTGATGGATAACCGACCGGTCTCGGCCATTCTGGGTAATGTGATTGTTTGTTTGGTCTGTTGTCAGTCTCATGTCGACCTCGTTGGTATGACCGGGGAAGTGCACCTATATAGCATCCCATTTACACCAACGAGACCAACACCAGACCGACAACAGACCGAGCAAACAATTCCATTACCTGTTAACGGTTTGGCGGTGTGACTTTGGTATTGGGGAGGTTTAGATTTGCACGCCAAAATAGTGGACTGCTACGTATGACGGATGTCACACGTAGCAGTTCACTTTGTCGGCGTGCAGATCTAAAAGTCCCTATTAGACACACCGCCAGCACCAACTCCAAACCGACCGATATTGGCCGCAGGGGGTAGTCTGTTCGATCTGTAGTCGGTTTGTAGTTGGTCTAGCTGGTGTGACTGAGGTAATAGGGATAATGCATTATTTTTTCTCATACTGGTGTTGGTTTTGTATCGGTCTGGTGTCGGTCTCTTTAGTGTGACGGGTGCAACACGCCCACATCTCTCTCTATCTCTCTCTCTTCAGACCAGAGTGGAAATCAATGCTCGTCTATCATCAAAGCAGTGACCCTTTTAAAGTGCAATCCCGACAATATCGCCGTCACCACATGAAATACATCTCTTATCAAGAACACTACATTGTCTACGTCGACAACCAACTCAAGGCCGATCATGTACGCCCTGTCTCGTTCAAGAGCGGATTTTCAAGGCAGACACGGTTCGTGTTTCATTATTGATTGTAACATTCTGCTTGAATTCCCGCGAGGAGATCGGAAACAGACATAAACGGAAAGAATCTGAAAATTTAAAATAATCATGTGCATTTACATGTTCATTTCAGCTTCATGTGATGTATTGATGTATGTATATACACTATGTTATGGCTAAGAGGTGAAACAGACGGGAGGAGAGGTGCATTGGCACATAAACCGCTTGCGCTTAGGATGCGTCAAATGGTAAAGTGACTCTCACACTCTGCCGTGTAGGCCTACCGTGTGCCACCGTGCGCGAAAATGTCTGCGGACGGTGGAGAACGGCGAAGGCACACGGTGGTTCGTTTTCAAAGCGGGCAACACGTTAATAGGGCGTTGGCGCTTATTTACACCCGGTGGGACCCGGCGAAAGTTTTGGGCATGTTTAAAACTTTGGCCGGGTGGCACCGGCCGCAAGTAAGCGGCAAGAGGACGGTGTTGAACGGTATGAGGACGGTATGAATACGTTATGAAAACGGTCACACTGTATGAACACGTTCACAACACGCTCATAACCCGTTACAGAACGGTGATGAACGGGCAAAAAATCGGGGTATTTATGGCAGTCGTGTCATGACGTCAGCAGTCCGGGGACTCGCTCACAGGACGCTCCGAGCGGTGAGGGGACGCTAAGTGACTGGTAGGTGGCTGCTACAAACCCGATGCACACGTTCGAGACCCGGTATGGGCCCGGTATGAAACGGCCAAAATTGTCAACAAAAGTCAATCTGGGCGGTGAAGACGGTATAAGCACGTTCAACACTCGGTATGCGCCCGGTGAGAACGGTCAGAAGATGGCAACGAAACGGTGAAAAGATTAATTTTATGAATTTTTTTTTTTGCGGCCGGGGACAAGTTCGCTCAAAACCCAACGTTCTGGACTCTGTTGTTTTTTAATAGCCCGGCAGGTGGACGGTAGGCCTACACGGCAGAGTGTGAGAGCTCCATAAGGATTTATGCCTGTATCACACGAGGTATCATATCGAAAGCGTTATTACCTGCGCCACTAAAAGCACGCGGGGGCAATTAGTGCATAAGTCAAAGATTCAATGCACTGTTTACTTTGGATTCATTTTGGTTATGGTTTCATCACTCTTACGTGTTGCGTCACTGGACTGGACACACACACACACACACACACATACACGCGTCACTGGACTGCGCCAGTCGCTGACGGAGTCCTACGTCAATCAAACGACATCTCTTGGGCAAAGGACATGAAAGGTGGAAAGGTAGAAGAAGATGCATGTGGGTACATGACATGCTTGCGTTTGGGATGCGTCTAATGAATACGGCACACTCTTAGATCGTGTTGATGGCATAAAAACTGACTGTAATATGCAGTAAATTGGACCGGAGAATTCTGCAACAGTACAGGACAATATTTGCTGTCACATTAGCTGCCATTGACCGCATTAGGGATGGACTGATCGGTACGAAACAAAAGTAATTGTCGAGATCAGTGTAGGGAAATGAGGAAAAGGCAGCCTATTTCCACTCAATGATTGAAATGAAATACCAGACGTCATTCAAGATTAAGCAGAAGATTCATTGTCCGATTTGCTGAGGTTAAAGTCGTATTTCTAAAACACGCTACGACCTCTCATGAACGTAACAGACTCAACAAATAAAATAATGGAACAACGAAACATAATTGAAAATGACCCGTTGGTAATGTTTGTTGATTGATTTAAATCCAAGAATAAGGCAACTGTCAGAGTTTTTGTTAGACGTGTGAAATCTTGATAATAAGATAGAGAAATGAATGCATTAACATTAGTTGTTTGTCACGATTTTATCTCAGTCATTTAAATTATAAATTAATTAATCAGTCTTTCTTCGTTGCTCACTTGCTATTCCATTTTCAAGTATAAAATCTTAAGTTTATTAAACAGACAAGCCTAGTCCCCCTACATTCTGCTGGTCTGTAAATGAACACATATATCGATGTCTCCATGCATACGTTACTCACAGTACCCGTATATTGCTGTTTGTGCATAATAATTTCATTGAATCCGTCTCGGTTAAGTATTTGATTTCATTTATCTTACCTTCAGCAGTCGATAAATTCTTCGAAAATATTCTCACAATATCAGGAAGGGAGATTTACCATTCATTAGTAGATTGAAGGCTGTGGCCTGTATGTTTACGGAAATAAAAAGAAACCATTATAACAAATAATTTAATATCATTCGTATTACACAAGATAAATAAACAACTCTGTTTATATGTTTATGTTATGTGAAAGAAAAAACATTCAAAGCCAATTAAATCAATGGAAGCTACTTTGGAAGCTGTTAATGTGTACGATAAATGTTTTTTTTCTATTGATTAAATAATGACTCATTGTTATAATTTCAATTAGAAAACCCAAACCACACAATTCAGTATTAGCAGGTAATTTAGAGAACTCAATGTTTATATGTTGATGTTTATGGAACAATTGTGAGTAAGAACAACAAAAAACAGTAGCGTCTCTGATATTTGATATAATATTTTTTATTTTGAAGTTTGAAGTTTGGAGGGGGGGGGGGGCTCATTAATACCTGAAGAATTAGGTTAATGCCCAAGAATCAAACAACATTATCCATTCGAATGCCATTAGGGCGTGATCTC